>ML287560.1:35314-90098 GCA_005239495.1 Nicotiana undulata | reverse complement strand
TGTGTACTTGAGGCTCGCCCGTTGACTCTATGTGTACTTAGAATTATACATGCAAATAATGAAGGTTTTGAGTTGTCGAGCCTTGACTCTTGAGCTAAAACGATGTTGAATCGAACAGTCATGTGCCATGTGTGTTGGTGTTTGTATAAATAATTCTTGTGCTTGCGTCCATCATATAGAACTTGCCCGGTTGGTTTTTCAATGCTAATGACAATTTTGTTTGGTTGGAGAAATGACCTTAGGCATTCTTTGTGTTATTCGAAAACTACGTTAGCCTTTTGAGCCACCTTTGTGGATATATTATCACTAGTTATCCCATTTGAGCCTTGAACGTTTTCTTTGGTCACCGCAATACTAGCCTTCCCCTTTTGAAATATAATTCCTCTTTTGAACCCGTCCCTCCTTGAATATTGAGAATGAGGCAAAAAGCTTAAGTTGGGGGTGTAGTATCAAAGTGGAAGCTGAGAAGGTACTCTCTTGAAATCAAGCTCCAAAAGAAAAATACAAGAGAAAAACACAAAAAGAATATGGGAGCTTTGAAGAGACCAATTGAGGTATTTAAAGTGGTTCTTTGTTGGTAACTAGATGCGAATGAAGCCATATGGTTTGAATAGAAACAAAGTGCATCAAAAAAGAAAAATGTGAGTAGTGTTCAAGGAGGGTGTAACCATTTCCCAAATGAGTATCCACCTTCACCTAAACCTACATTAAAAGCTTATAAAGTCCTTATGGGATCCCCAACTGAATATTCTTGAAAGTACTATGAATTGAAATAAGGGCAAGCCTATGGTATGATGTGTTGTAGCACTTGAAGTTTTTCTTTGTGAGTGTGAGTGTCTTGGTAAATATGTCCCCCGTTTTGTCTTCGTAAATGTTGCAAGTGGGGACCTTCTTTGTTCTTGGTGAGGGCACATGAACTGTGAGGCATAACAGCAGTTGAGTTCTTGAAGTCGGGTGAATGCGCACTCAGCCGAAAGTAAAATTTAGTCAAATTGATCGAGGCTCAAAGTGCACAAGTTGAGTAGTTTCCATATAAATAGTAGTAATTGTTCATGATGGGTAAATGGATGAAATGCATGCTTGTAGTACTGGCACTTAACACTGTCCTTGGTCATAGTTTCTTCCGGTCTTGCAGTTTAAGTCTAGTTTAGGATAGAGTCATTTTAGTTGCTTGAGGACAAGCAAGAGTTTAAGTTGGGGCTGTTGATGTGCCGGAGAATTTCGGCACATTTAATACCAAATTACTTGAATTATAGTTTGTTTCAAGAGCATTTGCCCTTTATACTTATAGAATTTTGACGTTTTGCAGTGCATGAGATGTAAATACTCATGACCATGAAAAGAAAGCAAGGAAGCTAAAAAGTGAGGGGAGCAACACTATGCGATCGCATATCTGACAAGAGAGCGTCGCATAACTCAAATGCGAAACGCATTTTTCACCCAGGGATCGCAGACCGCAACAAACAAGATGGTCCAATCTCAAGGGATAAAATGCAGTCGAGTATTCGACCGCATAACTCACATGCGAACCGCATACTTAACCGTAGAATCTCTGATACCTGAAGCTGCACCAAGAATGCGATGAGAATCTGCGGTCGCACATCAACAATGCGAACCGCAAATCAACAATGCGGTGACGACCAGGAAAATAGGGTTTAGTTATGCGATGAGAACAAGAAGGATGCTATCCGCATTAATGATATGCGACAGGAATGCGATCGCATAACCTGTCTGCAGGGTTATTTTTGTCTGTGACCCACCCGACCTTTGGCCCACTATAAAAGGATTTACTTGGGTTTTGTGGGTCATTCTGGTCAAGTCTTTGAAGAACATTCCCCTATTAGAATATTTTCTTCTTTTTTTAAGCAATATAACACTTCATTCTTGGTTTTGTAAGCATTCATGACACTTAATACTCTTAGCTTTTTGTCATTTATTATTAGTAGCTAGCCTTAAATACAAAGGTTGTGGACCCTAAATGGGTGTTATGTATTTGGGTATTTAACATTGANAGTGATTTGAATTTCATTGCAACTCTTTTATATTTGGGAAAATTATAAAGAGGAAATACTACTCTATTATTTGAAAATATTGGGCAGCCATCTAGAAATCAATTGCATATCAAGAACATCCCATTAGAAATATATCATATTAATACCCATTTGCATTACACGTCATTAAAAGGGGACACAACCTTGGTTAACCTAATCATATTAACTATACTTTTAAGTAAATCTCAGTGCTACTACTTCTATTAGTTTACTACACAACCAACCCCCATCTCCCCATTTACTAATGGAATAGAATTATGATTTGAGTTAAGAATCACACTATCAAAGTAACATTTTCACACCTATTCCATGTGGGATTCGACCCCAACCTCGTTGGGTTATTATATTTGACTTCGACCTCTTTACATTATTTTAAAGTGTAATTTGAGCGTATCACTATTTTATGGTTGCGTTTGGGAATGAATCCTTCGGGCATTTTGCGTAGTGTTGACTGAAATGGGAAGAGGTACAAGCCTAGAAATCCCCAGCAGAGAAAGTAGAGTATTGCGGAGGCTATACCTCGTAATTTCAAGAATGTGAGATTTTTCCACTCTATAGCTCTAGGTTAAATAGGTCCAAACCTGGGCAGGCGATAACTTATTGAAACAGGAGTTATACCCCATCTTGGGTTAAGGGGTCCACAGGTGAAATTTGAGGACTAGGCTGGATTATTCTAGATGTGAATCCAACACCTCCTCAAAACGAATTACTCATGTTTCATGCTAATTATCCCTCTTAATTAAGCAGTCCTTTAAGGAAACCTACCTGTACCAATTGATCCCAGGTTATTTATAGGGAAAAAATGACTTGGTTGGCAAAAGCTAGTTGAAGGCCGTGGAAAATGCCTTGAGAGTGCCACAAGGGAGACAACTAAAATTTCAATTCAAAAGCAACCCTATGAGCACAAGGGCAGAGAGGTAAGTAACTAAGGATAATGATAGGCGAGTAAGAACATCAGGAATACCATGGGGTATACAATGTAATAAGGTCGCAACTTTATAAGAGTCAGAAGTTCTTCCCTAAGCACTGCAACGAAAGACTAGTTGAGGAAATAAGGAAGCAGGCTTCAACATAAGCATTTTCCACGGCCTTCAATGCGCCTCAAGGCATTTTCAACGGTATTATCTTGCATGAGTGGTTTGTCAAATTGGGCTCATTGTTCAGAATTTAAATACCCCAAATCCTATATGACTTTAGTGGTTTGTCAAATTGGGCTAGTCTCATTATACGCTAGAATTTAAATAACATTTAGTGGAGTATTAGTGGATGTTTTTCGGCCCTTATCAACACTAGAATTGTCGACAACTAGAGATGCACCAGTGCCAATTGAACTATAACTCGGTATATAATGAAGTTATTAATCGAATAAGGAAGAACCCTTAGTGAAATATAGTGTTGGCTTGCCTGACCCCGCCTTTGGGAATAAGCATCAAGCACCGCATTCATTTGTGTATATCAACTGCAGTACCCAGATAGGAGGGTGGTACTTCTTGTACCTATCAAGTCTATCGATTGTTATATAACACAAATTCGGTCACTAAGGATAACTATAATACCTAGCTTATTGGGCTACATACGGACCGTGGAGGCGAACCCTGATTTTCTCATGAAAATGACCACTATTATACCCAAACTTATAAGTTCTAGGCCTAAACATTCTACAAGATTTGGCTTCTGAGCTGCCTACATCACGTAGGCAGTATTATCTTACATTTCATATGATTAAATTGGCTAATTCTTATGGAACAATGTATCTTATGAACATGGGGTAATACGTTGGGTAGGAAAGGCAATTCAGGCCCGCTTGACTGGGTTCATCCGGTTAGGCGTAGGTCTCGTCCCATCGGTTTTGGGGCGTGACAAACTTGGTATCAGAGCCTAAGGTTTTAAAAGTTTCCCAGGATGTCTCAGAGATATGTTTAGTAGAGCCCTTCTTATCGGTGTGTTGTCGACCACATCCATAATTAGGGGGCTACATGGACATTTAGGAAAATACCCTTTCATTATTACTATGTATCGTGCGATGAAGTGGGAGGTGAGAATATCTTTATCTAACTCGTGCATTGTCCTAATTTACAGTAAATGGAACCCAAGAAGAGAGCTCGACTCGGCCTAGAGGCCAATGCTACCCCAAGTGTGGCCATAAATTCCTTATCTCATGGTGCGGGTGAGAGTGATTCCCCGACCCTGAATCTGCCTGGCCCTTCCATTCCAAGCCAATCTGTTCCAATTCCTGCTCCGGCGGAGGGTGCCACAGTCCCTCCCGCTGATGTTCCTGATCCTTCCTCAGTCCCGATTAGGTTAGATTTAATTATGGTAAGGTTACATCTGGACTGTTGATCAAATGCACACACAATGCAGATAAATTCTCAAAGTCTATAATGAAGTCTATACCAAATTAAATACGCAGTACGGGGGAGCTGGGTAATTTGTGCTATGCGAACGCACCCAGTGTGGTGCGAACGCGGAGGGTAGGGGTGACTTAGGCTATGTGAACGCACACTCTTCTGATTTTTAAGAGGGTACCAAATTATATCTCGTTATACGCTAATATCATTAATTAATGTTCTAATTTGGGTTAAGGGGTCCACAGGTGAAATTTGAGGACTGGGATGGATTATTCTAGATGTGAATCCTACACCTCCTCAAAACGAATTACTCCTGTTTCATGCTAATTATCCCTCTTAATTAACGTTGCGAATATAATACTTATCTATTTTTTGGGGTATTTAAACCTTTTCCTTTAAGGAGTTGTGTAAGGTATAGACTTCATTATAGACTTTGAGAATTTATTTGAAACCATAAAATCCCTAGTGTTTGATTCCTGGCTTAATTATCACTGCCCAGATTCGGCATGGTCTCCAATATCCACCCAAGATTGCTTAGTTGGTGGGAAGATTTATGATTAAGAGAAAAGTTCCCAAATCAAATTCTGAGGGCCTTTCTCATAACTTTCACAATCTTTAGTGGCAGTGTTGTGAAGGAATTGTTCTATGCGATCGCATAGAGTTGATCGCATTCGCATTGATGTGAGGGGTTGTTTTCCGCGATCGTGTGTGTGTTTCTGTGAACGCGTAAGGTATATTAGTGAGTAGGTCTAAATCTTGAAACTGACAAAGAGACCTGTATCAGCATTGACTTGTCTGAATGATGACATTGGTGTAGCGGCTCATACTCTTGGAATATACACCCGCTTCTTAGGAGGGTTACTCACATTTTTCTTCAACATATAATGTGGTCCCCATATTTCAAAGAGTTTTTTCCAACCAAGTCATTCTGAACTAAGCATTAAAAACTCATGGCGCATTAGATTTAATCGTGTTGGGTGAAAAGGGGGGTACAATTAAGGTTTGGTAGAATTGTAATTGGGAATTTCTACCAGTGAGATTAAACGAATCCCAAACCTGGGGGGTACACACGTGTGGACCTCCCTTACACCTGGTCTCGATTATAATAGGTCCAATTAAAAAAGGATCATCTAATCTCAACATATCCTCATTTTATCTTTTGTTTAAGGTTTCAGCTAGAAAGATTGTTTCCTACTATTTTTAAATGAGAAATCGTTTTGGTTAGGAGTGTGTAGGCTTGCCTAGTTCCACGATAGGTGCCATCACGACGAGGTTGGTTTTGGGTCGTGACAAAAAATAAGTATTATATTAATACTATGATATATATAATTTATGTAATTATTATTAATAAAAAATTCAAATTTTAATGTTTTTTATTTGGTTGAGGTTGAGGTTATACGGGTGAGTGAGTAAATAACGAAAAAAATCTTCTCATTAAATTAATACTCCTAGTGCGTTATTCCCCTTCTCTCTTCGGTCAACGGATATGTATGATCATAACATTTAGTGGAGTCATGGCTTCGAGGGGTGATCCATAACAGAGTACATAAAACTCCATATAAGTGCGGGTAAGATGATCAAACACACGTATGTGCCTGACGATTTAGTCAAGAATTGTCGGCTATTAATACTGATTTATCAATTGGGATGCTATAATACCTAGGTATTATAGCTATCCTTAGTGACCGAATTTGTGTTATATAACAATCGATAGACTTGATAGGTACAAGAAGTACCACCCTCCTATCTGGGTACTGCAGTTGATATACCCAAATGAATGCGGTGCTTGAAGCTTATTACCAACGGAGGGGTCAGGCAAGCCAACACTACATTTCATATGATTAAAAAGGGAATTTCATGTTAGTATTATATAGGAAAGACGATCTTGTAAGTAGTGCATAATGGTTTGGGATATGTTATCACTAAAAGTAGCGTATAATGAGATGATGACCTATGTCCTAATTAAGCAAACATCCTACGGAATTCTAAAAGTCTACCTGCGGGTCCTCTACTGAGGGTGCTGCTCCGGGCTGAACCCTGCCCCTACCTCAGCCTCTGACACTGCCTCGGCCTCAGCCCCTCATAGGAGCTGCAATAGGAGGATCAGGCTGCTCGTCGGTCGATGAGGAAGCACACGTCCTCGCCATCTGTGAGAGAGTAGAATACAGGCTCAATTAGTATTTAGAATTCATCGAGGAAGGCTTGGGAGATACGTATATTCTCCCAACAGTTTGGGTAAGGGCTTGAAATTATCCCAATGATTTTTGCCGGATCATAGTCCAGATTAACCAGATCCTTGTAGAGTTTCACCCGAGGCACTTTGTACCTTCATCTTAGTTCCTGGCATTTGCAACTGTGTTACAAGATAATTACAAATAGGAGTATTAACTATTAGCCCAAATGATATTCAGATTACTAACTTCATATTTTTTAGTTGCATGCACTGGGATATTTGGTCTTATTAGCACTTATTTCTCCAAAACAACTACAATCAAGTATGTTCTAACTAACCTTTTTCAGTTGGACCTATTATAATCGAGAACCTATTCTTCTCTTGTACTTGGTAAACCTGCTCATGACTTGTGAGACATATTATTAGAATGAGTATCTACCTCTTTTCCTACAGACGTATTCGAAAGATTCGAGGTCCACTCCTCGAAAACACATTCTGAACACGTCCCAATTCTGCATTGTTCTTCAAACCCATCATTTTAAGGAAACCCTTGCATGTGCGGTTCTCGGGAATTAGCAAACCCGGGGTTTCCCACACTAGACCGGCCTGTCCCCCTATCTGCTCTAGAAAATGTGTCATTTCAATGTCCCCAAAGTGGAACAGGGCCCTTTCACAATCCCATAACAGAGTAGCAACCTCTATTATCATGTTGTTAGGATGGATCTACAGGAGAGATGGTAGATTGCCCAAATATTTTCTGACGAGAGTTTTATCACTAGAATGTAAATCTTCCCACCAACTCAGCAATCTTGGGTGGATATTGGAGACCATGCAAAATCTGGGGACTTCGTGCCTCTGAGGTATAGAAATGTCCAGCGTATAATATTTATAAACTTCATGTTTATACCATGACCCTTATTTCCAGTCCGAACCTCCAGCCAGCCTTGGTTCTTTGTTTATCTGCCTTTCCCCAACGAGGTACAAATGTAATTGGGATCTTAAACCGTAGGCTTAAATCCCAAAGATCACATTCTTGTGATATTATAATTAGAATGAGTAGTTATGCTTTGTTAACGACCTTTAATCCCATACGGTGGTGCACCCCAAGACTTGGAAAGCATCATATTTATGTCGAGTTATTAGGTGTTAATTTGGGGAATATGCAAACTAGAATCACCTGGCTTGTGAAATCGAGGTAAGTGCTTGGTTTAACCTTGACTCAAGGGAATAGGAATCTCCGACGTAAATGTTATGTGAATTTGCATATGTGTGATGTATAGGTGAGGTGACGAGTATCTATGCACCACCAAACTATCTGTTAAACACGATCCCTTCCTTGTTCCTAATTTGTTTGATTCCTGGCTTAATTATTTCTGAAACATATATGTCTTATCTACAAGTAACAAATTTCGGTCAAAGAACCATAAGGGTAATGAATTGCAAGCTGAGGATTTGACCACTATGACATCTTTTGAAGTCCAAGATGGACATGCAGAGTAAATGTTGGGATGGTTTCTCTTTTATTACTCTTTGCTATGGAAACTATTAGACCAGTGGACATTTTGGGTTCTTATAATGTGGGGTTATTTTATACAATAACTTAACTTAGATGTTTCACTATGTTACGAGATAATTACAAATAGGAGTACTATCTAGGTGATGCACTGGTTCATCCAACTCTAGGTTGATAGAATTGGGACGTGTTCAAATGTCTTTCTACAGAACCCTGCCCATATACATTTGTACCTCGTATAATCATGTTCATATTTCCAACAGTTTTCACAATATTACGCCCCCCAATCCACGTTGTGGACCTTTGTACAGAGTAGGGGAGGTCCACACGTTAAATTTGTAACATATAGAATCCTACACCTCCTCAAAACATCCCAAAAAAACAAAATCATCCCGCACCCAAAATAAGGTGGTTGATCCCTCCTAATTGCAAATATCTTAAACCCCCGTGAAACAATCTTGGGGAAGTTAAGAAGTACTGCATGGAATGATTCTATCCCCTTATGTTGTAAATCGTACTTCGTATCTAAATTGTCTAATTCTTATGGAACAATGTATATTATGAACATGGGGTAATGCGTTGGGTAGGAAAGGCAATCCAGGCCCGCTTGACTGGGTTCATCCGGTTAGGCGCCGGTCTCATCCCATCGGTTTTGGGGCGTGACAAACTTGATATCAGAGCCTAAGGTTTTAAAAGTGTCCTAGGATGTCTAGGAGACGTGTCTAGAAGAGCCCTTCTTATCGGTGTGTTGTCGACCACATCCATAATTACGGGGTTGCATGGACATTTAGGAAAATACCCTTTCATTAGTACTATGTATCGTGCGATGAAGTGGGAGGTGAGAATATCTTTATCTAACTCGTGCATTGTTCTAATTTACAGTAAATTGAACCCAAGAAGAGAGCTCGACTCGGCCTAGAGGCCAATGCTACCCCAAGTGTGGCCATAAATTCCTTTTGTGATGGTGCGGGTGAGAGTGATTCCCCGACCCTGAATCTGCCTGACCCTTCCATTCCAGGCCAATTTGTTCCAATTCCTGCTCCGGCGGAGGGTGCCACAGTCCCTCCCGCTGATGTTCCTGATCCTTCGTCATTCCCAGCTTCCGGTCCCGGTATTTCTGATGGGGACCTCAGGGGAGCTATTCAGATGTTGACTCAACTAGTTGCCTCTTTATCGTTTGACCCGTAATAATGAAGCTAGTCGAGTTATATATCTTTAGGTATTATGACTCGTAGGTATATAGTAACAGACTTATTACCCCTTGGAAGTTTATCAATATTATGTGCATGATACAAATGCCAACTACATAAGTCCGTATTCCTCGCCGGTCTAGTGTGGGATACAATTTCTATAATTGGCACACAACTGCGTTAGTTGACAATTGGGTAATATCACCGTTATTTAGGACGTTAATCTACCCTTGCATACGCCTCATTCTGCCTCTTTATTGTGCATTTAGAAAATCATGTTCATAGGAAGATGTGCACCTATTTCTATGAATATGTACAAAGATGTGCACAACCTTTTTGAAAGTTCTAGCATAATACACTTGGAAAGAGGCTATCACGGGTATCATCTCATTTATTCATTAGTAAATGATTAATATGTCCTAACCATTTTATGGCTCGGATACGATTGGTCACTCATCGGGAATTACACAAATTTGGTTAGTTAGATACAATATAAATCTATTTAGTTTGCATATGGATACCAGTTATATGATAAAATGGAGTCGAAAACATTAAGATATGTCAGTTTCGTTCAAGGTACTATTGCTACCTGGGGGTTGGGTCCGGTGTAATTGTCGACTATGCAAACAGTGGATATAAAAATGCTTGGTGATACACTTCTGTTGGAACTATTATTCAGCACTTATAATAGACGTGTTTATAGTTGCATTGGCACATAAAGATGGTTAGTAGACTCCATGTAAAAGATATTGTGGAACTTTTGTAGGGATTAAAACTCTGAGAGCCTTATTTAGCATCTCTACGATCGCAACTATTATCAGTGCTTAATTCGATCGCAAAACAGAGACTTTAAATTATCAAATAACTTAAACACAAGTATAATAGTAGTAAATTGCATCAATGAGTAGATTACCCATAAGGATTTTCCTAGATATCTTAATGGTGTGAATAAAATGTTTTATATTCGGAACTGGTGTAACTATCTATGGCTAGATAATCAACTATTTGATATGAATTATGTTGAACGCCGGCTCAAAAGTGAACCATCGAACCAGTCTGTACTTATTACCCTGTTCTCTCGACCGATCCCCAACTCAACTATTCCTGCTATGTTGTTAGTTTACCTTTTTAATATTTCCCAACTCAACTATTCGGAACTTTTGTGGAACTATCAGTGTGACTAGAACGGAGACTCACCTCGCTCCGAAGGTTAGAAAAGAGACTCACCTCGCAAGAACTTTCCTTGGTTACTTATTGTTATATAGTAGTGTGGGGTGAGGTGTGATCACTTTTTGGTGGGCATCACTATAATACCCTAACTCAGTCTGGATTCTTGCCGAGATTATTGGGTGTCATAGCACACGGCCTTCAAATCTGCCACTAAGGATATTCCATAATAATCCTCGACATTCCGGTCAATTTATAGAAGGTGTCCATAGTGCTTTTGAATTAGGGGATGATCTCAGCCTTCGAGTTCTAGGTAATCAGGGTTTCCTCATACAGTAGGGAAAAATGGTTTGGCATATGTTATCACTAAAAGTTGCATATAATGAGATGATGACCCGTGTGCTAATTAGGCAAACATCCTGGTGTGCTGCTCCGGGCTGAACCCTGCCCCTACCTCAGCCTCTGGAACAGCCTCGGCCTCGGCCCCTCGTAGGAGCTGCAATAGGAGGACCAGGTTGATGGTCGGTCGATGAGAAAGCACGCGTTCCATATGCATTCCCGTGTTGATCAACATATAGTTACTGAGAACCTGGTGTAAATGTTATTAGACTACAAACTTTATGAGGACCTTACATTAATCAGTTTTGGACCCTCGAGAGAGAATATTTTAACTAGAAAATAACTTCTAGTATGCAAAATCGTAAGGTCCTCATAAAGTGTGTAGTCTAATAACATTTACACCAGGTTCTCAGTAACTATATGTTGATCAACTAATTAATGTATTCCTTATGTCGCGTTCTCTCATTACATGTCACAATCATTGGTTCAAGAAAAGTGATAATTTTGTTGATGGGATTTTACATTATAGGCTTACAACATTGTCTTTTATTTTTTAAAGACTTATAAAACTACTTCGGCCAGGTGTATTGAGATGCAAGACGCATTGCGATAATAGAGGAGCTAGTCCTCAAGATTTGTATAGGAAGAGCCCTATCGCGGATATTATAAAAGCTAATCACTTATTCTTCTATGCGATCGCATAAATTATACTCGCCTCCGTTAAAAACCAAATATGTACTATTTAAGGACTTGGTACTTTCAACACCCTAGTGATCTTGAATTATAAAATACATCAGTGCACGATGACTAACATATAGTCTTTTGGGCTTGAAATGAAATCTGAGGTTTGCTGTATTTGGTTTTATTTGTATGAAATTTAGGATTTATTGTGTATGAAATTTATGATTCAATACAAATCACACTACTTATGTTTTGGGGTTCATATACAAACATCCCAAAGCGGATATGGGTCGAATAGAAAATATGTTACCCAATTTAAATTGACCACACCCTCGATTAACGCATAATGAGTTAATTTGGATAGAATTTGACGCCATGCTCACCCAATTAGCATTCTCTGTACTATGAATAATTGGTGAATTAGGAGAGGTTCCAACATGATACAAGTATCCCCTTGGATTGGAAACACTATTCAGTACATGCGTAACTTACACAACCCTTATAGGCAGAAACCAGACAGCAAAAATTCGTATCCACAAAGGGATTGTTTTACGGGAAGTAGTATGGTTCCTAACTCGAAACAATTCAGGGAGTGACACAAAGGCGTTCATCCGTATTTTGGCTAGGATACCCTGAATTGAAATTCATCCTTGTATAAATCAACTTGAGATTAGGCATATTTGAAATGACTTTTAGTGATAACATCTGCCAAAAAAGGTTAATCTTCACTCGAGTATCTATGCACCACTTACAAGGCCGTTACCCAAATTAACTAAACTGTCAAAGAGGCCCGTATCAGGCATAAATATTGGAATTATATATGAACTCTTACAAGGCCGTTACCCAAATTAAGTACTTCGACCAGGCGCATTGAGATGCAAGACGCATGGAGGTATAGTTCGGCCAGGCGCATTGAGATGGCGATATAAATATTGAAACCATGACTCCATTAAATGTTATCCCATGACATACGCATTTGATCATCATTTGTATAAGCAAAAGTCATATGTCATCTTGCATAAGGCTACCATTCTGCCTTCCGAGACTAAGCATTGTCTCCATCTGCATTTTCTTTCCTACATAAGGCTACCATTCTGCTTTCCGAGACTAAACACTGTCTCCATCTAATGGACACTTACCTTGTCACACGGTATGGTCTTATCATTTGAATTGTAAGGAGTGGTTAGATGGAGACAGTGTTGCCTGATTGTAAGGAGTGGTTAAATTTGCATACAGACTGGTCGGTCGAGTGAAAAAAACTTCAGGGTTCAGCCCGGAGAAGCACTAGAATGTAAGGAGTATTAGTTAATTTGGGTAACGGCCTTGTAAGTGGTGCATAGATACTCGTCACCTCACCTATACATCACACACATGAAAATTCACATAACATTTACATCGGGGATTCCTATTCCCTCAAGTCAAGGTTAAACCAACCACTTACCTCGATTTCACAAGCAAGGCGATTCTAGTTTGCATAATCCCCAAATTAACACCTAATAACTCGACCTAAATATGATGCTTTCCAAGTCTTGGGGTTCACCACGGTATGGGATTAAAGGTCGTTAACAAAGCATAACTACTCATTCTAATTATAATATCCCAAGAATGTGATATTTGGGCCTTAAGCCTACGGTTTAAGATCCCATATACATTTGTACCTCATTGGGGAAAGGTAGATAAACAAAGAACCAAGGATGGCTGGAGGTTGGGACTGGAAATACGGGTCATGGTATAAACATGAAGTTTATCAATATTATACGCTGGACATTTCTATACCTCCATGCGTCTTGCATCTCAATGCGCCTGGCCGAAGTAGTTAATTTGGGTAACGACCTTGTAAGTGTTCATATATAATTCCTATATTTATGCCTGATACAGGCCTCTTTGACAGTTTAGTCAATTTGGGTAACGGCCTTGTAAGTGGTGCATATATACTCGAGTGAAATTTAACTTTGTTTGGCATTTGTTATCACTAAAAGTCATTTCAAATGTAAGATTAACTACTTCGGCCAGGTAAGGAGTCCTCCATCTGCATTTTCTTATCTGCATAAGGCTACCATTCTGCCTTCCGAGACTAAGCACTGTCTCCATCTGCATTTTCTTTCCTGTATAAGGCTACCATTCTGCTTTCCGAGACTAAACACTGTCTCCATCTAACAGACACTTACCTTGTCACACGTACATATCTACGAAGCTGAATCCATTTACTAGGTATGAGTTAGAATGAGTAGTTATGTTTTCTCTACTAGATGTCCGGCCTCCCCTTTTGAGACAGGTCCAGACGAACAATCGGTTTACATTCTCCATTTTCTCTTGAGTAATATCGTTCAGCTGGTCGATGACCGAATACTTCTTACCATGTACTTTCCTTTAAAATTGTAGATTCCTTTAGTCATATATGTCAAATTATGACTCTTATGGCTATCTCTGAGTAAAAATGGTGTAATGGACTATTGTCTTGCTCTAACTAAAGACTCACGGGTAGTTGAGGTGTTATCTTGATTTGGACGGGTTTTGCATCAAAATTCGTCTCTATATACTATGTTGCCCACATATTTGAGGACAATATTACTCTATTTCCGTCACATATTCAAGAGATGATGGACTTCCTCCACCAAATATCACGGTTTGGTTTTTTAAACGGGAGGCCTAGAGATTGGCTAATGTTGATGGTAGGTTGCCTAAGGGATATTTGGTGGGGTTTTATATCGCCATTTGCTAACAACAACTATCCATTAATCTTAAAAAATGGATTCTCCGTTCTTTAATATTGATTGTTAATATATTTACAAAAGTCATATCCTCGTTTAAAGCTCTAAACGAGGCTATATACGACTCAATATTTGCAAACCACTTATCACACTTCTCCGAATACCCCGCAGCTTATCCCCGATCCCCAAAATTCAACCAATGATCACCATTATACCCAAACTCCTGGCGTTCATCAAAACAACCCTATATACGTTGAAACGTTATCCCACTCCACTCAACCAATCTCATATACAAATGACTTTAAGAAAAGACGGTCTTAGAGTGTTGATTGCTATACTTTAAAAGAAACATGTCTTTGCCAAGTGCGTTTCCCCCAACCACTAGTGTGTCACCATTACCGATTTGATGAAAGGCATGTGCGACAGGTGTTATGGGCTAGTTATTCTTCTCTAGCCATGTTGAATATAGAGACTTAGATGTTCAAATTGATCCCAGGTTGACTCATAACTAATAGGTCAACCAATGATAAATGTCCAAGACTTTATGTGTACGGTAACTTTGATGCGTAGTGTATATATATATTAATCAAAATATTTATAATTTAAGTCTATGAAGTTTGGGGTACTGAGATGATGACCCGTGTGCTAATTAAGTAGAAAATAAATAAATATGCCTTGAGGTAAGTGTCCTTACCGAGTTTATATATCTGAGTAATAGACATGAAATGTATGGATATTATCAAAGCTCTCGTTCACACATACTTTCTGAACGGCGGGCTAAACCATATTTACAATCTGTTTATCGATTGTTATGTAACATGAAGCACTTACGGGTGTCATGGTTTTTACCCATCAGACTGGTTCAATGGTGTCCTTTTAAACATTTGTAAATATGGATAAGTGGTTTGCGAATATTGAGTCACAATATTTACAATGTCTGAGACAAGGGGATACTAATCAAATTTATCCTGAGTAATGTCAAAGTCAAAATGTTATGCGGGACCATTGATATATCACTGAGCGACATTGGCATGAAGCGTATATGAGGAACTTTCCAAGTAGCGGTAAATGGAAAGGGTGAGGAGGATACCAATTTTATATAATGAAGTCTTGCATAACTCTGGGGTTTATTAGAACCTATGGCACAACGGACTAGCCTCGATTGTTGTGGAAGTCATACCTCCCTCAGAAAGTTATCTAGCAGATAGTAACATTCTTGTATAAAAAGGTTCCAACCTCGGGTCATCACTGGGAATACTTGTATTGAGAATAAGTCCTGGGCATAGGGATGATTTACTCAAAACTCATTTTGGGTTGCTCCTCTTCATCTTAAAAATCAATTGAACCTTCCCCCAAAATAAGGAATGGTCCGATCAAATATATAAAGCCTTGGTCTAAGGGTTGTATTCCTTTTTGGGGATACCAAGTGCTTCCCCTATGGGGGATAAAATTTAGAGCATGGTGAAAAGGTTTGGAGAACCCTGGATCACTAGGCTCATACTGAATGTACCACAGATGAATTTACCCGAAGTATGTGTGAACCAGAGCTTTGATCGGTACATATATTGATTTTCTCACTTTGATAATTGCGGGGATGCATATTCTTTATGATCATTGCAGACATGGGTGCTGTGTGGGAGTTCTTTGTAACTCATATGAGATGTGCATTTCTCCAGATATTATGCCAGATCTCGATTGTCTATTTTTTCACTAACTGCCATTTGATTCCCATGTTGTTATTTAGCTCAAGGAACCTTACTACTTAATGGAAAGCGGTTACAAAGAAAACATGAAGATATGTCAGTTTCGTTCAAGTAATCCAGGATATTAAAACCACAATGGTGGTCCACTAACCATCTGTATTTTTACAGATGGAGTCTACTAACAATCTGTATTTGAAAATGAATTTTAGTGATCATGCCTAATAGAGGAGTCATGGTTTCAATATTTATATCACCATCTCAATTATAGTATATTCAAATAATCTTATGTTAATTTGCGTACCACAGATGTTCTACGCGTTTATGTCATCTTAAAAAATGGGTTCTCCGTTCTTTTATTTTGGAACTTTTGTAGGGAGTCTACTAACCATCTGTATGTGCAAATGCAATTATAAACATGTCTATTATAAGTGCTGAATAATAGTTCCAACACAAGTGTATTACCAAGCATTTTTATATCCACTGTTTGCATAGTCGACAATTACACCGGACCCAACCCCCAGGTAGCAATAGTCCAGAACAGAGTACATAAAAACTCCGTATAAGTGCGGGTAGGATGATTAAACACACGTATGTGCCTGACAACATCACGAGTGGATATTTAGTCAAGAATTGTCGACTATTAATACGAATTTATCAATTGGGATGCTACAATAGCTAGGTATTATAGTTATCCTTAGTGACCGAATTTGTGTTATATAACAATCGATAGACTCGATAGGTACAATGAGTTATCATAAAATGGGTTATCGACTAACGTTTTAGATGTCTATTGAATTTCATTATATCCTGTCCTACTGCGATCTTGGTATGGAAAGTCTACTAAATTTCATTATATCCTGTCATATATTATACTGTTGGACCTTACTGAGTGTCAAGTTGACCACTCGTCACTACTTCTTCAAAATTAGATAACTTCAATCCCTAATGATAAGAATGTGTCCAGACTTAATAGTGTTTTGGGAGTGCTGGCCTGGAATACATGCGTAACTTACAAAACTCCTATAGGCAGGATATCTATATGAGCAGAAACATAATGTAAAGATGAAATTTTATTAAGGCGAGCATCGAGACCTATTAGTTTGCCTACTCAATGTCTGAAATTCAATAGAAGATGTAATTTTTCACTCCAGACTACTCTTAATGATGTGAAGGAGGTAAACTAATATAAAGTCTTGGACATTTATCATTGGTTGACCTATTAATTATGAGTCAACCTGGGATCAATTTGAATATCTAAGTCTCTATATTCAACATGGCTAGAGAAGAATAGCTAGCCCATAACACCTGTGGCACATGGCTTTCATCAAATCGGTAATGGTGACACACTAGTGGTTGGGGGAAACGCACTTGGCAAAGGCATGTTTCTTTTAAAGTATATCAATCAACACTCTAAGACCGTCTTTCCTTAAAGTCATTTGTATATGAGATTGGTTGAGTGGAGTTGGATAACGTTTCAACGTATATAGGGTTGTTTTTATGAACGCTGGGAGTTTGGGTATAATGGTGATCATTGGTTGTATTTTGGGGATCGGGGATAGGCTGCGGGGTATTCTGAGAAGTGTGATAAGTGGTTTGCAAATATTGAGTCGTATATAGTTCGTCCAGGCGCATTGAGATGGAGTGGTCCGTACACAATAAATCCTAATTGAAATGTCTCGATGAATTGAGGGTCATATAGACTAATAGGTCTCGATGCGCCTGTAAACTAATAGTTTAGTACCTTATGGTAATTCAATAGTCCTTCATAGTATCATGGTATAATTACTTTGTGAAGGAGGCTTTCAGGCCTATATTGAGGTCATTCGGACTAGTTTTGAGTAAATTGTATCACTATACTGTTAGGGACGTAAGGGTATGTACAAGTCACGACTACTAATTGATGCTAATTTCACCAAGCTGAATATGTGATTTTTGGTCCCCTAATCACGCGTCAAGTTGGGATTAGAATTCCTTCATAGTATTTGATTGTAGGTGATTTCGTCGATCAAATAAGGGTATACAACACATAAAACACCTATTCCAAGTGGCTTAGTTGGATACAATAACTAATTTTCATATACTATGAAGGACTTGTCTTTCCAACAAAATTGACTTGAGGTACAAATGTATAATCGAGATTGCTCTAAACTCGATATTCGCAACCCACTTATCCATATTTACAAATGTTGTAAAAATACTACCATAAGAAATCGGGATTTCTTTTTAAAGCGAAATCCTAGACTAACATTTTATAATATCGTAGGCTAAGTAACAGTGGCATGGTGAAAAACTAATAGGTCTCGATTATACATGTGTACATCGTATAATAAGGTTATGCATGGTTTCAACTTGGTCTTGGAGTCTACTAACCATCTGAGGATGAACTCTGAGAATTTTACCGATAGAACGGAGAAATGACTATTGTAAATACATTAACAATCGATATTAATCAAACGAGGCTATCACAAAGGGACTATTTGAATATATCAGTGTTTAATTCGATCTGTTTATCGATTGTTATGTAACATGAAGACATTTCTTTAGCGATTTCATCTAAGGACCCTCAATTGTTAATGTAAGGTTTACTTGGGATTGCAGTTATCTAATCTTGAAGAAGGATTTATTGTCAATTAATGGATAGTTATTGTTAGCAAATTCGATCAGGCAAGCTCTGGTCGGGCCGGGTTATTAAGACTCCTTTGCTTCCCTAAGAGCATAAAAGGTGGTATGGCACTGACCGCCTTATAATACTAGTACGAATACGAACCCAGATTATATTTGAAATCGTACGAAATTACACTCACTCCCATTATAGATTAATCCCTATGTGAATTGTCCCCATAGGTAATTATCTTTTGTGTAATTTCGTACAATTTCAAAACCAATTATTTACGTGCTTTAACCTAGACCAACACAATCGTATTTAATGCTCTTGTAGCGATGAGGTTAAGTACCCCAAGACTTGGAAAGCATTTGCTAACAATAACTATACATTAATTATCGATTATACATCAGAGCTTTGGTATAAAGTCATAGCCTCGTTTATAGACTGACCAGAGCTTGCCTGATCGAATTGTATGGCATAATTATCCCATATAATTTTCCATATTGATAAACTTCATGTTTATACCATGACCCTTATTTCCAGTCCCAACCTCTAGCCAGCCTTGGTTCTTTGTTTATTTGCCTTTCCCCAACGAGGTACAAATGTATATGGGATCTTAAACCGTAGGCTTAAGGCCCAAATATCACATTCTTGGGATATTATAATTAGAACGAGTAGTTATGCTTTCTTAACGACCTTTAATCCCATACGGTGGATGACCCCAAGACTTGGAAAGCATCATATTTATGTCGAGTTATTAGGTGTTAATTTGGGGAATATGCAAACTAGAATCGCCTTGCTTGTGAAATCAAGTTAAGTGCTTGGTTTAACCTTGACTTGAGGGAATAGGAATCCCCTACATAAATGTTATGTGAATTTGCATGTGTGTGATGTATAGGTGAGGTGACGAGTATCTATGCACCACTTACAAGGCCGTTACCCAAATTAACTAATACTCCTTACATTCTAGTGCTGCTCCGGGCTGAACCCTGCAGTTTTCTTCACTCGACCGGCCAGTCTGTATGCCAATTTAACCACTCCTTACAATCAAGCGACACTGTCTCCATCTAACCACTTCTTACATTTCAAATGATAAGACCATACCGTGTGACAAGGTAAGTGTCCGTTAGATGGAGACATTGTTTAGTCTCGGAAAGCAGAATGGTAGCCTTATACAGGAAAGAAAATGCAGATGGAGACAGTGCTTAGTCTCGGAAGGCAGAATGGTAGCCTTAAATGGGAAAATCATTTTGAGCTAAATAGCAACATGGGAATCGTAAGGAGTATATGAACAATGGACTAATCTGGGGATAGCAACATGGGCATCCTTCAAGCATTTTTAGAATCCTTTCGTTGCAAGTTATATATCACCTTTATGACAGTACCAAGTCCTTAAATAGTGTGTTCGGGAAGATTAGGTTTTGAGTCACTATCCTTATGTCGCGTTCTCTCATTACATGTCACAATCGTTGGTTCATCTATATAAAAGTTCGGTATCTGTGGTCGCTATAGTGGATATCCCGTAGTCCATATTAAATACGCAGCACAGGGGGATTAACTACTTCGGCCAGGCGCATTGAGATGCAAGACGCATTGCGATAATAGAGGAGCTAGTCCTCAAGATTTGTATGGGAAGAGCCCTATCGCGAATATTATAAAAGCTAATCACTCATTCTTCTATGAGATCGCACAAATTATACTCGCCTCCGTTTAAAACCAAATACGTACTATTTAAGGACTTGGTACTTTCAACACCCCAGTGATCTTGAATTATAAAATACATCAGTGCACGATGACCAACATATAGTCTTTTGGGCTTGAAATGAAATATGAGGTTTGCTGTATTTGGTTTTATTTGTATGAAATTTAGGATTTATTGTGTATGAAATTTAGGATTTAATACAAATCACACTACTTATGTTTTGGGGTTCATATACAAACATCCCAAAGCGGATATGGGTCGAATATAAAACATGTTACCCAATATAAATTGACTAGACCCTCGAGTAGCATATAATGAGTTAATTTGGATAGAATTTGACGCCATGCTCACCCAATTAGTATTCTCTGTACTATGAATAATTGGTGAATTAGGAGAGGTTCCAACATGATACAAGTATCCTCTTGGATTGGAAACATTATTCAGTACATGCGTAACTTACGCAACTCCTATAGGCAGAAACCAGACAGCAAAAACTCGTATCCACAAAGGGATTGTTTTAGGGGAAGTAGTATGGTTCCTAACTCGAAACTATTCAGGGAGTGACACAAATGCGTTCATCCATATTTTGGCTAGGATACCCTGAACTGAAATTCATCCTTGTATAAATCACAATTTGTATGTATTTACAAAACCTAATCGAGGGTCTGGTCAATTTACCTACCAAGGGGTCATGGGGCATGGCTGGAAAGCCGCCCATGACATACATATGTAATGAACTAAATTAACAACTTCAGCTGTCCCCGTATTAATATTGAAGGATAAGATATGTCTACGAGTTTAAACTAGATTATGGGGTGACACTCTTATTTTGCATATACACCTTTGTAGTTATCCTTAAAACTAAACAGGCAGAATTGTCGACTATAACACATTTCCATGCAATACTCGGTAATCTTCCCCAAATTGAGGTGTTACGCGTAGTATTAGCGCACATGTCATCATCTCCATTACTACCCAATTACTACCTTTTCAGTTATTACCTAAGCGTTTTAATAGATTCTAGTGCGTACCTTATGCGTGCACTACCCGTCCCTTACCTATGGTCCTGGAGGTGTTTAGGACGTCTTATTTTAGGCAGTTCTAGACTCAAGATTAATTAATTTTCCATGTTTTGAACGAGGTACTTGATTATGTGAATATGTGTAGTATATACTTATTATCGATTCAATAAGTGATTACAATATTATACGAATTTTCACCTATGAGTCAGAATTGCCTAGTACTCCGGCTAAACCTTACACAACTCCTTAAAGTAAAAGCTAGGTATTATAGACTTGGAAAGAGGCTATCACAGCCGAGAATCTATGCGATCGCAAAACGGACCCGGTGTAAAAGTTTGACCTCATGTGAATAACGGTATTGGAGGATACTATCTGGGTTTTAAAAAACGAATAGTCATTGAGCTAGTTCTTATAACGACAACTAGAGATTTTAAGACTAAGTTATGTGCAAATCCCATGATATTGAAGTATGATCTGTACCAAATAATTAATCGGATTAGCCAAATATAGCGTAATCGATGATGTTATAGCACATTGGTCTACAATACCGTTATTTACATGAAGTCAAGCTTTTACACCGGGTCTGTTTTGCGATCGCAGAGCTTTAAATATAGGTCCAGTGCTAGGAAGACCTATGTCCGAAGGACTTGGTACTTTCAACACCCCAGTGATCTTGAATTATAAAATACATCAGTGCACGATGACCAACATATAGTCTTTTGGTCTTGAAATGAAATCTGAGGTTTGCTGTATTTTGTTTTATTTGTATGAAATTTAGGATTTATTGTGTACGGCCCACTCCCCTAAATGTCTTAATTGAGGGTCCTTAGATGAATAAAGTAGAATCAATAATTAGGGGCATCGTGTATCAAGAATTAGATGTACTTTATTCCGCACCGATTCCAACGCTCCCATTTTCCTGGGGATTAATGTTCTCCTAAAGAACCACTTTGCTAAATAATGGAACTTTTGAGAAATAATAATTATTGCGGTCCCATAAGATTAGGCATGGTCTCAACCTTACTATTAGTCTGCTCATATAGATAATCCTCAATTAGGTGTTATCCCAGAGTAGTTTGTCATGGTCAACTATTTTACTAGTGTTGAGGTGTTATCCCAGGGTCGTTGAGGTGTTATCTTGATTTCGACGGGTTTTGCATCAAAATTCGTCTCTATATACTATTTTTCCCACATATTTGAGGACAATATTACTCTAGATCTGTCACATATTCAAGAGATGGTGGACTTACTCCACCAAATATCACGATTTTGTTTTTTAAACGGGAGGCCTAGAGATTGGCTAATGTTGATGGTAGGTTGCCTAAGAGATTGGCTAATGTTGATGGTAGGTTGCCTACTGATACTAAGAGAGTGTGGAGATTTGTAACTGGGTTGCACTCAGGTATTAGGGCCAACATGGCCCGAGAGGTGGAAATGGAGACACCCTATCAGCTTGTGGTCGAGATAGCTCGTCGGTTGCCTAGGCGGATCGGGTGCCATCATATTTCTTGGGTATTAGAGTTATGCATAGCTGAGAATCTCCACACTCTCTCAGTGTGACTAGAAAGGAGACTCACCTCACTCCGAAAGTTAGAAAGGAGACTCACCTCACAAAAACTTGCCTTGGTTACTTATTGTTATATATTAGTGTGGGTGAGGCGTGATCACTTTTTGGCGGGCATCAACGGCTATAATACCCTAACTCAGTTTGGATTCTTTCCGGGATTATTGGGTGTCATATCACACGGCCTTCAAATCAGCCACTAAGGATATTCCATAATAATCCTCGACTCTCTAGTCAATTTATAGAAGGTGTCCATAGTTCTTTTGAATTAGGGGATGATCTTAGCCTTCCAGTTCTAGGTAATCAGGGTTTCCTCAGACAGTAGGGCAAAATTGTTTGGCATATGTTATCACTAAAAGTAGTGTATAATGAGATGATGACCCGTGTGCTAATTAAGAAAACATCCTACGGAATTCTCAAAGTCTACCTGCGGGTCCTCTACTGGGGGTGCTGCTCCAGCCTGCCCCTACCTCGGCCTTGGCCCCTCGTAGGAGCTGCAATAGGAGGATCAGGCTGCTGGTCGGTCGATGAGGAAGCACGCGTTCCATATGCATTCCCGTGTTGATCAACATATAGTTACTGAGAACCTGGTATAAATGTTATTAGACTACACTCGCCATAGTGCTTCACCGAGAGGCATCTTCCAGATCCCGGGCGGAGCTGACCTGTATGTGAGGCCGAACTGAAGAAGCTCGTGGAGGCGAACCCTGATTTTGAACTGGTTAATTATCATAGACACCGGCACTCTGGTCAGTCTTGAAAACTACGTGTGAGCCAGGAACTAGTGTCACGGGCATGGAGGATACTCTCCTTTCGCCAAGTACTTATTTCTACATATCCGGAATGTCTAGCGTATAATTATGCCTGGTTAGTTTTTGGTAGAACTGTACAGGTAGGTTATCGTTGTCGTGTCTAGCCTCGCCACTACTTCGGCTGGCGAGATAATACTAATTCCAATTATACGCTCACAACTCCGCCTTTCCCCAGAGTGGTAAGCACGTCTTTCATAGCCTCGATTATCCAGTAATAACAATTCTACCAAACCTTATTTGTACCCCTTAAACTCTCCAGTTTCGCCTCTAGAAATCATGTTCATAGGATTTATTATGCAGTACCCACTGGTGAAATTCGTATGTCTTGCTATTTTAAGATATAAAGTGAACTCTGGGGTTTATTAGAACCTATGGCACAACAGACTATGAACCACCAAACTATCTGTTGAACACGATCCCTTGCTTGGTTTTGAGACAAGCAGGCAGAAAGCAAGTCATACCGCGAGTTTCTAAAATGAGTCACTACAGGGTAGATTTTAAGGATGACGATATCTCATACAAATGCGAAGATCAACAAATGTGTCACCTGAAGATTATTGTATAAAAGGACACCATCGAACCAGAACGATATCACGTAGGGCATGTGCGTTTTTACCCATCATGGTTGGAAGACAACGTAGCAGGAATAGTTGAGTTGGGGATCAGTCGAGGGAACAGGGTAATAAGTACAGACTAGGTCATGTTACTAAATTCCCAAAGCGGTCTTAGATTGAAATTAGACGGTTTCGATATTTCCAAGTAGGTCGCCACTGTTTGCATAAGTTAACAGGAGTACGTACCGTTACTACCCTATGAACCAGTGGGTGGAACCAAGTCTTGCATAGTCTCGATAATCGTAGCCTTAGTTATCGCCTGCCCAGGTTTGGACACATAAAGGCATGCTAATCTGTTATATATCTACTCGGATGGATCCCAAAGACTACACATTTGGTTTAATTGGTACAGGTAGGTTTCCTTAAAGGACTGCTTAATTAAGAGGGATAACATTTAGATGTAAAGATATTATAATTAGAATGAGTAGTTATAACTCTCATTAAGGATATCCATTCTAATTATACGCAGTGATTCAGTACCAACTTGAGGTACAAATGTATAGGCGTATATGTTGATACCCAACGAATAAATTCTATTGATATTATATAAAATTAAACTCCAAATGTCCCAATTGTCTATTTCGAGAGTTTCAAAATATATATCACATGGTATTATTCTATGCTAATCCATCCTATATCATGGGAAAATTGCGCATAACTCATTCTTCCATAAATCTAGAATTAAAGGTTGCGTGACAAAAAATAAAAGACAATGCTGTAAGCCTATAACGTCAAATCCCATCTACAAAATTATCACTTTTCTTGTTAGTGATATAGCCAAAAATACTTACGTCGGGGATTCCTAATTGTGTCTTATTTACCTGCGCTTCATTTCTTATAGAGGTAATATCCTGGGCTAGTCTCTGATTGTCCAAACTTCTAAACCTTCGCACACTTGATGGATCCTCACCCTTCACTTGTGTTTTTCCTTTCATCTTTATCTCCTGCAAGATATGCTTCGGAAAAACCGTAGCGTATAATGAGATGATGAACGTTTTGGGGACATTGAAATTACACCTTTGCTAGAGGAGATAGGGGGACTGGCCGGTCTAGTGTGGGAAACCCCGGGTTTGCTAATTACCGAGAACCGCATAGGCAAGGGTTTCCTTAAAATGATGGGTTTGACACTCGTTGGTTTGAAATGACATAATGGGGATAGGCTACGGGGTATTCTTCCTATCGAGGTATGTACAAACTTTCAATGCTACCTTCAGTCGGGATTAAGAAAGGGCCCTGTTCCGCTTTGGGGACATTGAAATGACACCTTTGCTAGAGGAGATAGGGGGACTGGCCGGTCTAGTGTGGGAAACCCCGGGTTTGCTAATTCCTGAGAACTGCACAGGCAAGGGTTTCCTTAAAATGATGGGTTTGAAGAAGAATTCATAATTGGGACGTGTTCATAATGTGTTTTCGAGGAGTGGACCTCAAATCTTTTGAATACGTCTGTAGGAAAGGAGGTAGATACTCATTCTAATAATAGTTATCACCAGTCATGGGCAGGGTTTAATTGATACAAGGTTAGGCAAGATACTTACCTCAAAGAAGACAACTTTGTACTCAAAAGTGAACTCCTCGGGTGGAAAGACCTCCGAACGGCTCAACATATAGACCTCAAACTTGTCCATGGATTTGGTAGTTAGGCCCCACATCATCTAAAATCTTGTGTTTTGATGAATTGCTGGTGTCCAGGTATTGACTCTATGCGAACGCACCCAAGGGGATGCGAATGCATAGAGTAAAAATAGGGTCTGGGGGAGCTGGGTAATTTGTGTTATGCGAACGCACCCAGTGTGGTGCGAACGCGGAGGGTAAGGGTGACTTAGGCTATGCGAACGCACCCTCCAAGGTGCGAACGCAGAGTCTCGGGGTTAGGACCCTATGCGAACGCATCACGTGGAGCGCGAACGCACATGGTTAGTGTCCAGGGGAGGGCTGGGGGTCATTTACCCTATGCGAACGCGACCCCTAAACCGCCATAGCTTTTAAACCTCCGCGAACGCGGCTTGGGACCCGCGAACACGGAGAGTAATTTTGCCCAGTCAATTTTTAAGTCCCAAAACAGAATCATGGACTTAAAAATTCTCAAACAGTTTGAACATGGGGTAATGCGTTGGATTGGAAACACTATACCAATTACGCTGATGATAGACATTAAGGATACATATTAAAGTCCATGAAATCTGACTATGTGTCATTTGAAATGGGGGGTAGTTATGAGACTAAGGATATTGACAGCCTTAATAATTTAGTATTAAGATGATTTTTGGATATATTATTTAAATGGAGTGATACGCATAGTCAGATTTCATGGACTTGGTTTTATCACTCCTTTGAAACATAAAACCAAGGTCTCACAGCATCACATATACGCGTCTTGAGAACAAAAAGGGCCCAGTCAAAGCATACCCTGTGCGATCGCGGATAGACCTGTGCGATTGCACAGGTCATTCTCCCACCCCAGGTCTAACCTCTTGTGCGATCGCAGCTGATTGCCTGCTAACGCACTGAAGAAAACCAGACAAAAAAATTCTGGTGTTTTAGAATTAACTCCGAGGGGTCCGAAACTCACCCGAGCCCCTCGGGACCCCGTTCAAAGACACCAACAAGTCTGTATTCATGATACGGACTCGCTCGAACTTCCGGAACATGAAAAAAAACAATGAAACTCAAAATCCAACCCTAAAACCAAATTGAATCAACTTAAGAACTTAAGAATTCTAAAATTCACTTCATTGCGCCGAACGGGTCTATACTACTCGGAATGACTTCAAATTTTGCAGACATGTCATAAATGACATAATGGAACTATTCCCGGCCTCAAAATTGCATTCGGACCTCGGTAGAATAAAATCACATTCCAAACTAAATTTCAAGACATAATATGCAAACCTTTTCCTTTAAGGAGTTGTGTAAGGTATAGCCGGAGTACTAGGCAATTCTGACTCATAGGTGAAAATTCGTATAATACTGTAAGTACTTATTGAATCGGAAATAAGTATATACTACACACATTCACATAATCAAGGACCTCGTTCAAACCATGGAAAATGAATTAATCTGGAGTCTAGAACTACCTAAAATAAGAGGTCCTAAACACCTCCAGGACCATGGGTAAGGGACGGGTAGTGCACGCATAAGGTACGCACTAGAAGCTATTAAAACGCTTAAGTAATAACTGAAAAGGTAGTAATTGGGTAATAGGGAGATGATGACCTGTGCGCTAATACTACGCGTAACACCTCAATTTGGGGAAGATTACCGAGTATTGCATGGAAATGTGTTATAGTCGACAATTCTGCTTGTTTAGTAATTAAGGATAACTACAAAGGTGTATATGCAGAATTCCTGAACATGATTTTATAAATGCACAATAAAGATGCAGAATGAGGCGTATGCAAGGGTAGATTACCGTCCTAAATAACGGTGATATTACCCAATTGTCAACTAACGCAAACCATACATTTAGAATTTTGGGTTACTCTAGCCAGCCTTGGTTAGAGTAAATCATCCATGGGAATAAGTGTACGTGGCTGTGTGCCAATTACAGAAATTGTATCCCACACTAGACCGGCCAAGAATACGAACTTATGTAGTTGGAATTTGTATCATGCGTATAATATTGATAAACTTCCAAGGGGTTCTAATGAACCAAATATACTTTTCCAATAAATCCCCGTTAAGTGTGCGTTTCTGAGTGGATATTAGCCCAAACAGGAAATTCGCCTAATCGTGTTGGATGAACCAGTGCATTTCCCAGTAAGCTACTGGCCACGCCTCTTCTCATAGGGTTACATTTAATTGTAACAGCCAGCACTATCCGGGTTGGCTATTATCCCGGGCCTTCTTATCAAGACTATCCATTTACTTTATTTAATTGTACATGCATCATGGTCAAATCTAGCCTGGGTTAATATGTTGTCCACATAATAACCCTTTAAGAAAAGCCTTGTCCAAAAGTCCATCGGGGTTTCCATAATCCTAATAGACGCAACCACGATACGTTTATTGATTTGGATAAATCAGTGTTGGATTGGAAACACTATCATACGAAGCAGACGATGAACACAAAAACCCTGCGGTGAATCCAACCCAAAGAAGTGATAGAGAATTCGTCATGGAAGATACGATAGGATTTTGTATGACCGTATCGCTTGACGGAAGATCTTCCCACCAATTTAGCAACAATGGTGGTATGTTACGGACCATGCCAAACCTGGGGACTTCGTGCCTAATTTCTTGCAAAACAAATAAGGTTAGGCCATTTTCCTCTCCAGATTCGACTATTTATACATCAATGATTAGCATATTAGCACTTATTTCTCCAAATCAATGCACATATCGTGGTTGCGTCCGTTAGGATTATGGAATCCCCGGTGGACTTTAAGTCCATTGGGTAGTAACGGTACGTACTCGGAAACCCGGTTGACTCATTTCTCATAACAAATGAGGCATCTGTTTCACTAAATGTTATTACACATAATGCTATTTCAAAGAGGTTCTACGGAATTCTCTGGGCCTGGCCGAACTATATACGACTCAATATTCGCAAACCACTTATCACACTTCTCAGAATACCCCGCAGCCTATCCCCGATCCAAAAAATTCAACCAATGATCACCATTATACCCAAACTCCTGGCGTTCATCAAAACAACCCTATATACGTTGAAACGTTATCCCACTCCACTCAACCAATCTCATATACACCAGAATACGCCAAGAAGGACCTGCTCATCATGAACATGACATAGGAGCTCAAAAAACTAACGAGCCGAGTTCAGGGGGTTGAAGGAGGTAAAGGGATCGAAGGACTTAATTATAAAGATTTTTGCTTACATCCAGAAGTGGAACTTCCGAAGGGTTACACACCTCACATGTTCGAAATGTTTGATGGAACGGGTGACCCCAAGGTCCATCTAAGAACATACTGTGACAAGCTCATGTGAGTTGGAAAAGACGAAAGGATTAGAATGAAGATGTTCATGAGAAGCCTTACTAGAGATTCCATGTCTTGTTAGTTAAGGATATCATGGTTGTTAAGGATATCATGGTTGTTACCGGGATATATCACGGGTATATCCCAGGTTGACTCTTTATAAACTATTAGTTATCGAGTAAGGAGGATCTCCTGAAGGTCTGTATAATCAAGACCTATTAGTTTTATTTGTCTTAACCTTATTTGTTATGTCCTGGGGTTTATATAACATTAATTGGCCATACCCGAAGTCTTTTAATGAGAAGATTTTTGTGTGCCATAGGTTCTATGGCGCAAATTCTTTTGTGCCATAGGTTCTAATGAAGTTATTTTTAAATGGGGTAGTTATTCGGGTAAGATGAATTCTTGAGCCTAATTATTAGTACTAACCAAACCCATAAGTATAATGCTTAGTTGGAGAATGTGATTTGTAAATGATAGCAATACAATTTGTGCTTGAAATGGTAGAACCTCATTGAGTTGTTGGTTTTGAAAATTCAAATAGGATACTTTCCTCAAATGAGGATAACATAGAATGGACAAGAGTATATTATGATTCAAGGGTGTTTCAATAAGCACTTTGTATATTGCCTATGTATTAAAGAACCAGAGGCAGTTACACACAACACATCCAGTGAGTATCCCGTCTAATCTTGAAGAAGTAGTGACGAGAGGTCGACTTGACACTCACTAAGGTCCAACAGTATAATATATGACAGGATATAATGATATCATGCCAACTATGGTTATTGTAGCACATAACTTCCACAACAATCGAGGCTATGCAAGATTTCATTATATACCGTTCATTAATAGGGTATGATTGTACAATGATTGCCTGATGGTGAAAAGGGGGTACAAATAAGGTTTGGTATTGTTCTAATAATAGGTCTCACTAGTCTTATTCGATTAATAACATCATCATGTTCTGTACATTTATAAACTATTAGTTATGAGTCAACCTCGGATAATTCAATTATGGCATATTGGTTTAGATCATTCAGGTTTTCATAAGAATTAAGGAGAATATTTTTGGGAATTTTGGATAATTCAACCGATTCCTAACAATAGATATTTCAATCTTACGATCCTTCATTTTATACCCCCTCCCCATAATCACACCTTATGTTGTACTGCGAGTGTAAATTTTTAACTGCCTAGTATACTTTTTTAACCATTTTCAACTTGGACTTGGTTTTTGGCCACTAATTTGTACTCAATACTTCCAGATTAGTGTACCAAACTTAGTACTAACTCCATTAACACTGAGGTTTAGGTACTTAGTACTCAATCCCCAAGGTTGGTTCACACATACTCGCATCATCAGCTTACCATACCAGATCTAGAGGCCCTCCACCTCCTCCTCCTCCAAGTGTACCGAAAGGCAAAGGAAAAGCTAAAATGGATGACATGAGCGGCGTCAGAAAAGACAACAATACACATGCTGAAAATGTGAAAACTTATGATGGTCGGGGTACTCCGGCCCCAAATACATTTAGACCTGGTAGCATTTCTGAACAGGAGACTCACCTCGCAAGAACTTTCCTTAAAAACCTTAAGATATTTTTAAGATCTGAGTAGCCCTTACCGAGTTTATATATCTTAGTAATTAACCACTAATGATAAGAAGGTGTCCAGACTGAATAGTGTTTCCAATCCAAGGGGATACTTGTATCGTGTTTGAACCTCTCCTAATTCACCAATTATTCATAGTACAGAGAATGCTAATTTGGTGAGCATGGCGTCAAATTCTATCCAAATTAACTCATTATACGCTAATCAAATATTCTCTCCAGACTACTCTTAATGCTGCACTTCTCCGATTTGGAGTACCTTCTGTTATGGAGTGGTGTGATAATGAGCTGCGGGATGATTTTCGTCTCCATCCTGAAAGGAATTTTATGATAATTGAAATATATATCATATGTTGATTAACGAAGGCTTCTTTGAATAACTGTGATTGGGATGTCAACATTTTATTTTCTTGTGGATGTATGTTAGGACTTATCCTTGTTTTCCAGATCGGGTCGCTAGTGACTATTTGTAAACAACCGGGGTGAATTCTACGTTTGTATAAGAGATTGGTTGAGTGGAGTGGGATAACGTTTCAACGTATATAGGGTTGCTTTGATGAATGCCAGGAGTTTGGGTATAATGGCGATCATTGGTTGAATTTTGGGGATCAGGGATAGGCTGCGGGGTATTCTTAGAAGTGTAAAAATTGGAGAAGTGCAGCATTAAGAGTAGTATGGAGAGAATATTTGATTTAATGAGTTAATTTGGATAGAATTTGACGCCATGCTCACCCAATTAGCATTCTCTATACTATGAATAATTGGTGAATTAAGAGAGGTTCCAACATGATACAAGTATCCCCTTGGATTGGAAACACTATTCAGTCAGGACACCTTCTTATCATTAGTGGTTAATTACTCAGATATATAAACTCGGTAAGTGCTTCACTTCGGATCGCATGTGCCTTGTTCCCGCACCAGACGTGTTCTACATTCAGAATTCGAAGAAGAAGCCCACAGAGAAATTTCGCGAGTATGCTACTCGCTGGAGGTCTGAAGTTGCTAAGGTCAGACCCGCCTTAAAGGAAGAACACATGAACAAGTTCTTCGTTCGGGCTCAGGACCCGCGTTAACCCATTAGATTAAAGTCACTCTCGTTTTATTGATGTTTACACAGATTTGCAGATCTTATCGAATATTAGAGTTTAAGATAAAACAATAAAAGTATATGAATGGGTTATATTCTCGTGATGCATAAAATGTGATTGCCAAATATTAACTTCAGGGGGATCTACCGCATTGTCCGTTACAGAAGGTTGATCATCTTGTAGTTGTGATTCCTATATTTATGCCTGTTCTATATGCAAATTTTATAGAGGGTTAACATATTTGAAACAAGAATCGCTCTAAATTATTTGAAAAAGTAGAAGCAATAATTAGGGGCATCGTGTATCAAGAATTAGATGTCCTTTATTCCGAACCGATTCCAACGCTCCCATTTTCCTGGGGATTAATGTTCTCCCAAAGAACCACTTTTATTAAGGCGAGCATCAAGACCTATTAGTTTGCCTACTCAGAACCTTGATTATCACACTTCTTAGAATACCCCGCAGCCTATCCCCGATCCCTAATATTCAACGAATGATCACCATTATGCCCAAAAATATTCACCTAATACCTTCAGGGCCATAGGTAAAATCGTACAATATTTGTTTTAAAAAAAAAGAAATAACGATATGCCAAACCTGGTAGCATTTTTAGGCCCAGAACTTACCACTTGTTTGGACCTCTATAGTATAGTTTTTTTTTTTAAGCAAATCCACTAGGCGAGGAGCCTAGGGCTAGTTTTATTAATAATAAAATAAAAAAAGAGCCACATAGGAATAGTACAAATAAGGGGGACAATAGCGCCTGTAGCGTTGCCTTTATGCCTCGACTATATAATCACTCCTCTGTGCCTCAAAATGCCCTATATGGCAGCCTCATGTAGAGGAGTCATGGTGTAGCTGCCAGCAAAGTCTCACGAGGGCATATAATCTCATAGTTGAATGGATAACTTTCCAAAGGCATAGGCCTAAAGCAACACAAACGGGGATAAACCTTACCTTACTAAGTCCTATCGAGGCATAAAAAAGCCTCACCTACTTGCATGCATGTAAAAAATAAGAACTAGAAAGAACCAAATATTCTATGATCATCACAGAGTTTATAACATACTTTGTGATGATATTACAAATGACAATACTAAGAAAGTGATAAAATAAAATGTAGTATGAATTATAATCTTGTCCCTTCTTATCCAAACTTGTAGCTTCTTCAATTTTTACTTCTTTTTCATATTCATCACAACTCTTCAAAATGTCTTCAAAATTCATGACTTCTTTTTTGACCGGTTGGATCTCGTAGATGTGGTTGGGACAACTTGTTTTTNTTCATCACACCTCTTCAAAATGTCTTCAAAATTCATGACTTCTTTTTTGACCGGTTGGATCTCGTAGATGTGGTTGGGACAACTTGTTTTTGCTTGGCAACTCTCATAGGAAGTCGCCTAATATTTGATTCCTCAGTCACTCTGCCGTCCCAGCTTTTTTATCTTGTGTGTGTCTTTTTTCTTTTGCCGCTATGCATAGGTGATAAATCACCTTTTCTTGCTACCTCTGCCCGGCATTGGTTTAAAATATCATCTTCTTCACCCTCTTTATAAGTGTCTTTTCCCACAATCAACGGATTTGGCACGTCTTGAGCAAAACCTTGGTTCATCAAAGTTTTGGAATTTTGTGACTTTGTCATGGCTGCCATGTCTTGATGTTGAACAACAATTTGTGTATTGCACCTGCTCCTCACTGTATGTCTAGTGCTTAATTGACGACCTGAATTCAATGAGGGATTACAACTTACCAGTGCATCCAAGAGCTACCTCTCCGCTAGTGAAATATTTGGCGTGGTTATCACAATTTGCTGCTGCCCAATTTTTGCTGTTACTGTTGCTGCTCGACCACCCGTTGCACTTTCTGAATTATTTGGTTTTAACTGTTGTTGCCAAGCCTCCAAACGTGGACTGGTTGGAAAACTTTGTTGCTGCCCAGCTCCCAACATAATAGCGTCCAACACTGGACTAGTTACCTCAATTTGCTGTTGTCCAGATTTGATAGTTGCTGCTGTTCGATCCATAGCAGCTGGAACATTGTGACTTGTTTGTGTTGCTGCAGTTTGAGTCAAGCATCGATTTGGAGAATTTCTGGGCAGAAAAACTGGAGCATGGACATTCAAATTGCTCTTGTGACTTGTTGATGGTTTACCAACTGGTTTAGACAGTGCTAACGACTCAAATTCTTCACATGCACTGTCCTTACCATCGTCATGATCTGCCTCCTCCGATGAGTACCCAGCAAAACCATCACCCCAATCTTCTTCATCGTCCTCCTCTCGTTGATCAGCCCACAGCTTGGATTTGATAGCCATCCCTCTCCCCGATTCACCTTCGAATTCCCCCATAGATTCTACTGACTGTGAAGGCACCTCAAATACAGATGTATTCAACGTGACCACGGGTTGTTTAAGCATTGTAGACTTCATCATCATTGCTTTTTGAGCGTCTTTGATGATTTATTCTACGTGAGGATTGGAAAAATGCAACGTAGGTGCATTCGAGATGTGGGCTTTGTTGTCTGTTGCTTCAAGTTTCCCAGTATTTTGACCTCGAGCACCATCTGCCTTACCCCTCGTAGCGTTACCACTCTGTACAGATGCATTAGACCTATCAGCACTTGTTGGATCTTCCTTTTGCACAACCTGCTCGCTTCCATTCTTTAAAGGAGCTATTTGTGAACCAGTAGTAGATTGATGAGTAACGAGATGAGTATGATATTTAGCTTCCACACATGTTGATTTATCAACTATTTTACCCAATGTAACAGTAGGTCGATCACCATTTATCGCACCAGATTTTTCCTTCTCATGTGTAACCTGATGTACCTTAGTTTGCCCATGCCCTTTTTGTTCAGCACCTAGACCTGTTGTAACACCAACTGACTTTTGATCAATCACAGGAGAGTAAATACCAGCCTGCTCATTAACCTCCATGTGCCGCCGCGCCTCGAGTTTAGAATTCTCAACTACTGAATGTGTTTCGTCGCCCATCTGTTGCTCCTCATTAATATGCTCACCCTCATTCACCAAAGCATCAAAAGAGTTTGAAACTCCAATAGCCTTTGATAATTTTTCAAGACTTGGAATTTTCTTCTTGCTAGGTGATTTATTCACCACTTTCCAGTGATTTTTAACTACTCCAACAACTTGCTTTTCCCCCTCTAACACCTGAGAAACATTACTCACATGAAGTGCATTGGTATGTCTTGAACCTCAAAAATTTGATTTCTCAACCTGTCCTCCACATGTTACTGCTGCATGATACTTGGCAGTGTTAGCTCGATCAGTTCCAGCTTTTGCACTATCTTTCAGCATCTGTTGAAATTGCCCAGCTTCAATAATTTGCGCAGCAGCTGGATCTTTAAGAATTCCAGTAGAATCTCGAACATCAGCTGTAGAAGTGGTCTCAACACCTGAAATCTGCCCTATATCACCTCGATCACCACTTTCCTTCATCTTAAATTGCACAGATTCATCAATTCGATCAATATCTTCTTCTAAATCTACAGCAGTTGATGCAACAGTTGCGTCATTATAATAATGCGACTTATCATAAGCTTGCATCACTGGAGTTACTGCATGAAGAATCGTCGCTAAGGCCGTTTTAGCAGGAACATCTCGTGTATTGTTCCCATTACTACACTGATTTCCATCTTCAATTTGCAATACCTGATGAGCTTCCTTTGCCATACCATCCTTTTCCCTACCAAATTGTGCAGAAGCATCAACTCGATCAGCATGTCTATCAACTAAGCATGCATCAGTTGACATAAGGATTGCACCTTTAGAAACATGTAGCCCATCATAGGCCTGCACCACCGGATTAACTGCGTTTAAGATCGTCGCTAGTGCTGCCTTAGCAGGGACATCCTTTGAATCTTTACCTGGACCCTTATCAATTTTTGAAACAGCAGCTACGGGAACATTAGTCACTGCTCGATCAGTGTTCAGATTTTCAGGTCGTGTTTCCCCTGCTGCTTCACTTCCTTGATCACCATATTTTTCTGATAATTCCTTATCTATTGTCTATCCCTTTTAGCATTCAAATAATCCCTTGCATCCCCTTGTAGCTTTTCAACATTAACCACCTCTTTACCAGGCAGATTACTATCAAAGACGTGCTCCTCTGTCACCACCTCTGTTCCAGCTTGGTCGATCATAATTCGACACACCTTTTCGTCATGTCCTTGATGTTTGCAATAAGTGCAATACTTAGGAAGGTTATCATACACCACCTCCTGGTAATAAACAATTATTTTACCCGAAATTCTGTCCACAATCTGAAGCTTAACCTTCTTAGGATGTTTGTCGAGCAAATCTAGAATTACCTTGACCCTAGCCGCACTAGGTCGTGTTCTTTCTTGCGTCGCCTTGTCCACAGCAAGAGCTTTACCAACAGCTGAAGCTATAGACATTAACGACCTCTTAGAGAAAAAATTAGGCGGCAAACCTGGAAAAGAAATCCACACGACTGCCATAGACGTTTCCTCCTTTGGATTGAATCCTAACGACCATGGGAATGTTCTAAAAAAGAAATCATTACCGTTTGCCTTGACATTACCAGTATATTTTGATAAAAAGTGAACATAATCACTGTAAATATCAAATCTGATCAATAAGTGACGAAATTCCAGTAGCGCAATATTGCAGCGACCTTGAACATCGAATTGCGACGAAAATATTTTTCGAAATTCCTGTAAATCTGGTTTTCCGTATGAGAACTTCATGATTACTGCTTGATGCAATCCTTCTTCTCCTGTGAATTCATTAACATCATCCATAGTAAACTCGATCGTTGGTTCTCCATGCTCGACTATCATAGGAAACAACTCGATTTTGGACGTAGTTGCGGCAGATTGTCTTGAACGTAACTGGGCAGCGTATGACTGCTTTGTATTATTGTTTCTGATTGTTTCTTTGGCATTTTGAATTAACTCTCCCACAAACAAAGGATGGGGAGAGATAGCAACAGCCATGGCTTCCCTAAGCCTTCATAAGATCGCAAAACAGAGAGGAGAGCTAGAGCGTTTTTTTTGTATAGGGGGTTTTAATGGTGGATCAATTAGATCACGATCCAAAGTTTTTTTTTTGAGAAACTAAAATTTTATTAGTATAGCTTCTTGATTTTCTTATTCAGTTGTGTAATTAAAAGCTCATATAGACACTTAAAAATGCTACCATAAGAAATCAGGACTTCTTTTTAAAGCGAAATCCTAGACTAACGTTTTATAATATCGTAGCCTAAGTAACAGTGGCATGGTGAAAAACTAATAGGTCTCGATTATACATTTGTACCTCGTATAATAAGGTTAGGCATGGTCTCAACCCGGTCTTGGTGTCTACTAACAATCTGGGGATGAACTCTGAGAATTTTGCCGATAGCCAGAATTTGTCGAACTCAGAACTGATTAACAGAACCCTATAGGCATGGTTTCTACGAGTTTATTAATTATAGACCTATAACTACCTGAAATATGTGTGAACCAAAGTTTTGATCGTTCAAGGCACCATTACAAGGTTAATCCCGTCCCTACTTAACTCACCTTCAATCTTTCGCTGGTAAATAGATGCTGGTGAAAAATTACATCTTCTATTAAAAGGGAGCCCCAGTTGAAATGACTATGAGGCGAACCCTGATTATCACACTTCTAAGAATACCCCACAACCTATCCTCGATCCCCAAAATTCAACCAATGATCACAATTATACCAAAAAATATTCACCTAATACCTTAAGGTCCATAGGTAAAATCGTACAATATTTGTTTAAAAAAGAGAAATAACGATATGCCAAACCTGGTAGCATTTTTAGGCCCAGAACATACCACTCGTTTGGACCTCTATAGTATAGCTTCTTGATTTTCTTATTCGGTTGTGTAATTAAAAGCTCATATAGACACTAAAAAATACTACCATAAGAAATCGGGACTTCTTTTTAAAGAGAAATCCTAGACTAACGTTTTATAATATCGTAGGCTAAGTAACAGTGGCATGTTGAAAAACTAATAGGTCTCGATTATACATGTGTACCTCGTATAATAAAGTTAGGCATGGTCTCAACCCGGTCTTGGAGTCTACTAACCATCTGGGGATGAACTCTGAGAATTTTGCCGATAGAACGGAGAAATGACTTTTGTAAATGCCGGTTAAACCCTATAGGCATGCCTAACCTTAAACAAAATGGGAGTCAAGTATCCGGGGATTCCTGACGTGAATTCCTATACTCTGTTTTTCGGGAACAATGATGAAATACCGTCATTCTTGAAGGATTTTGGCCAATAAATATAATGATTGTAACTCAGACTTCTCAATAGTTGGAATGGGCATAAATGCGGTTGCCTAAGGGATGCGATCAAATGTGGGTTCATAACAATATTAATTTTGATTTAGGAAATACAAAGCACAATGATGTATATTTTATATACCAGAAAACCGGGTATGCCACCCGACAGGGTAGGTCCTAATACGGGTAAGGGAAAAAACATATATATTAACCCTGACATCATACATGACCGCTAGAATTCACTAATTAATCTTATCGTGCGGTGTTGTTATGTTGATAGAATGATTACCCGTATGTTGGGGAGGTACAAATGTATATGGGATACTACAACACCTATACATCACACATATGCCTAAATATCTCATGTACTCCCTCAACAAATATTGTTTGAATACACGAGGCCGGATACTCGTAGGTAGCCTTATGGAGGAAAGAAAATGCAGATGGAGACAATGCTTAGTCTCCGAAGGCAGAATGGTAGCCGTATGCAAGATGACATATGACTTTTGCTTATAAAAATGATGATCAAATGCGTATGTCATGGGATAACATTTAGTGGATTCATGGTTTCAATATTTATATCGCCATCTTAATGCGCCTGGCCGAACTATATACGACTCAATATTCGCAAACCACTTATCACACTTCTGAGAATACCCCGCAGCCTATCCCCGATCCCCGAAATTCAACCAATGATCACCATTATATCAAAAAATATTCACCTAATACCTTTAGGTCCATTGGTAAAATCGTACAATATTTGTTTAAAAAAAGAGAAATAACGATATGCCAAACCTGGTAGCATTTTTAGGCCCAGAACATACCACTCGTTTGGTCCTCTATAGTATAGCTTCTTGATTTTCTTATTCAGTTGTGTAATTAAAAGCTCATATAGACACTTAAAAATGCTACCATAAGAAATCGGGACTTCTTTTTAAAGCGAAATCCTTGACTAACGTTGTATAATGTCGTAGGCTAAGTAACAGTGGCATGGTGAAAAACTAATAGGTCTCGATTATACATGTGTACCTTGTATAATATGGTTAGGCATGGTCTCAACCCGGTCTTGGAGTCTGCTAACCATCTGGGGATGAACTGTGGGAATTTTGCCGATAGCCAGAATTGGTCGAACTCAGAATTGATTAACAGAACCCTATAGGCATGGTTTCTACGAGTTTATTAATTATAGACCTATAACTACCCGAAGTATGTGTGAACCATAGTTTTGATCGTTCAAGGCACCATTACAAGGTTAATCCCGTCCCTACTTAACTCACCTTCAAACTTTCGCTGGTAAATAGATGCTGGTGAAAAATTACATCTTCTATTAAAAGGGAGCCCAGTTGAAATGACTATGAGGCAAACCCTGATTATCACAGTTCTCAGAATACCCCACAGCCTATCCCAGATCCCCAAAATTCAACGAATGATCACCATTATACCAAAAAATATTCACCTAATACCTTTCAGGGCCATAGGTAAAATCGTACAATATTTGTTTAAATAAAGAGAAATAACGATATGCCAAACCTGGTAGCATTTTTAGGCCTAGAACTTACAACTTGTTTGGACCTCTATAGTATAGCTTCTTGATTTTCTTATTCAGTTGTGTAATTAAAAGTTCATATAGACACTTAAAAATGCAACCATAAGAAATCGGGACTTCTTTTTAAAGCGAAATCCTAGACTAACGTTTTATAATGTCGTAGGCTATGTAACAGTGGCATGGTGAAAAACTAATAGGTCTCGATTATACATTTGTACCTCGTATAATAAGGTTAGGCATGGTCTCAACCCGGTCTTGGAGTCTACTAACCATCAGGGGATGAACTCTGAGAATTTTGCCAATAGCCAGAATTTGTGGAACTCAGAACTGATTAACAGAACCCTATAGGCATGGTTTCTACGAGTTTATTAATTATATAACTATAACTACCCGAAGTATGTGTGAACCATAGTTTTGATCGTTCAAGTCACCATTACAAGGTTAATCCCGTCCCTACTTAACTCACCTTCAATCTTTCGCTGGTAAATAGATGCTGGTGAAAAATTACATATTCAATTAAAAGGGAGCCCCAGTTGAAATGACTATGAGGCGAACCCTGATTATCACACTTCTCAGAATACCCCACAGCATATCCCCGATCCCCAAATATCAACGAATGATCACCATTATACCCAAAAATATTCACCTAATACCTTCAGGGCCATAGGTAAAATCGTACAATATTTGTTTAAAAAAAGAGAAATAACGATATGCATAGCCTGGTAGCATTTTTAGGCCTAGAACTTACAACTTGTTTGGACTTCTATAGTATAGCTTCTTGATTTTTTTATTCAGTTGTGTAATTAAAAGCTCATATAGACACTTAAAATGCTACCATAAAAAATCGCGACATCTTTTTAAAGTGAAATCCTAGACTAACGTTTTATAATATCGTAGGCTAAGTAACAGTGGCATGGTGAAAAACTAACAGGTCTCGATTATACATTTGTACCTCGTATAATAAAGTTAGGCATGGTCTCAACCCGGTCTTGGAGTCTACTAACCATCTGGGGATGAACTCTGAGAATTTTGCCGATAGAACGGAGAAATGACTTTTGTAAATGCCGTTTAAACCCTATAGGTATGCCTAATCTTAAGCAAAATGGGAGTCAAGTATCCGGGGATTCCTGACGTGAATTCCTATACTCTATATTTTGGGAACAATGATGAAAAACCGCCATTCTTGAAGGATTTTGGCCAATAAATATAATGATTGTAACTCAGACTTCTCAATAGTTGGAATGGGCATAAATCCGGTTGACTAAGGGATGCGATCAAATGTGGGTTCATAACAATATTAATTTTAATTTAGGAAAGACAAAGCACAATGATGTATATTTTATATACCAGACAACCGGGTATGCCACCCGACAGGGTAGGTCTTAATACGGGTAAGGGAAAAAACATATATATTAACCCTGACATCATACATGACCGCTAGAATTCACTAATTAATCTTATCGTGCGGTGTTGTTATGTTGATAGAATAATTACCCGTATGTTGGGGAGGTACAAATGTATATGGGATACTACAACACCTATACATCACACACATGCCTAAATATCTCATGTACTCCCTCAACAAATATTGTTTGAATACACGAGGCCGGATACTCGTAGGTAGCCTTATGGAGGAAAAAAAATGCAGATGGAGACAATGCTAAGTCTCGGAAGGCAGAATGGTAGCCGTATGCAAGATGACATATGACTTTTTCTTATACAAATGATAATCAAATGCGTATGTCATGGGATAACATTTAGTGGATTCATGGTTTCAATATTTATATGGCCCTCTCAATGCGCCTGGCCGAACTATATACGACTCAATATTCGCAAACCACTTATCACACTTCTGAGAATACCCCGCAGCCTATCCCCGATCCCCAAAATTCAACCAATGATCACAATTATATCCAAAAATATTCACCTAATACCTTCAGGACCATAGGTAAAATCGTACAATATTTGTTTAAAAAAGAGAAATAACGATATGCCAAACCTGGTAGCATTTTTAGGCCCAGAACATACCACTCGTTTGGACCTCTATAGTATCGCTTCTTGATTTTCTTATTCAGTTGTGTAATTAAAAGCTCATATAGACACTTAAAAATGCTACCATAAGAAATCGGGACTTCTTTTTAAAGTGAAATCCTACATTAACGTTTTATAATATCGTAGGCTATGTAACAGTGGCATGGTGAAAAACTAATAGGTCTCGATTATAGATTTGTACCTCGTATAATAATGTTAGGCATGGTCTCAACCCGGTCTCGGAGTCTACTAACCATCTGGGGATGAACTCTGAGAATTTTGGCGATAGAACGGAGAAATGACTTTTGTAAATGCAGGTTAAACCCTATAGGCATGCCTAACCTTAAGCAAAATGGGAGTCAAGTATCCGGGGATTCTTGACGTGAATTCCTATACTCTGTTTTTCGGGAACAATGACGAAAAACCGTCATTCTTGAAGGATTTTGGCCAATAAATATAATGATTGTAACTCAGACTTCTCAATAGTTGGAATGGGCATAAATGTGGTTGCCTAAGGGATGCGATCAAATGTGGGTTCATAACAATATTAATTTTAATTTAGGAAATACAAAGCACAATGATGTATATTTTATATACCAGACAACCGGGTATGCCACCCGACAGGGTAGGTCCTAATACGGGTAAGGTAAAAAACATATATATTAATCCTGACGTCATACATGACCGCTAGAATTAACTAATTAATCTTATCACGCGGTGTTGGTATGTTGATAGAATAATTACCCGTATGTTGGGGAGGTACAAATGTATATGGGATACTACAACACCTATACATCACACACATGCCTAAATATCTCATGTACTCCCTCAACAAATATTGTTTGAATACACGAGGCCGGATACTCGTAGGTAGCCTTATGCAGGAAAGCAAATGCAGATGGAGACAATGCTTAGTCTCGGAAGGTAGAATGGTAGCCGTATGCAAGATGACATATGACTTTTGCTTATACAAATGATGATCAAATGCGTATGTCATGGGATAACATTTAGTGGATTCATGGTTTCAATATTTATATCGCCATCTCAATGCGCCTGGCCGAACTATATACGACTCAATATTCCCAAACCACTTATCACACTTCTGAGAATACCCCGCAGCCTATCCCCGATCCTCAAAATTCAACCAATGATCACCATTATATCCAAAAATATTCACCTAATACCCTCAGGTCCATAGGTAAAATCGTACAATATTTGTTTAAAAAATAGAAATAACGATATGCCAAACCCGGTAGCATTTTTAAGCCCAGAACATACCACTTGTTTGGACTTCTATAGTATAGCTTCTTGATTTTCTTCTTCAGTTGTGTAATTAAAAGCTCATATAGACACTTAAAAATGCTACCATAAGAAATCGGGACTTCTTTTTAAAGCGAAATCCTTGACTAACGTTTTATAATATCGTAGGCTAAGTAACAGTGGCATTGTGAAAAACTAATAGGTCTCGATTATACATTTGTACCTCGTATAACAAGGTTAGGCATGGTCTCAACCCGGTCTTGGAGTCTACTAACCATCTGGGGATGAACTCTGAGAATTTTGCCGATAGCCAGAATTTGTGGAACTCAGAACTGATTAACAGAACCCTATATGCATGGTTTCTACGAGTTTAACAATTATAGACCTATAACTACCCGAAGTATGTGTGAACAAGAGTTTTGATACTTCAAGGCACCATTACAAGGTTAATCCCGTCCCTACTTAACTCACCTTCAATCTTTCGCTGGTAAATAGATGTTGGTGAAAAATTACATCTTCTATTAAAAGGGAGCCCCAGTTGAAATGACTATGAGACGAACCCTGATTATCACACTTCTCAAAATACCCCACGGCCTATCCCCGATCCCCAAAATTCAACGAATGATCACCATTATACCCATAAATATTCACCTAATACCTTCAGGGCCATAGGTAAAATCGTACAATATTTGTTTAAAAAAAAAGAAATAACGATATGCCAAACCTGGTAGAATTTTTAGGCCTAGAACTTACAACTTGTTTGGACCTCTATAGTATAGCTTCTTGATTTTCTTATTCAGTTGTGTAATTAAAAGCTCATATAGACACTTAAAAATGCTACCATAAGAAATCGGGACTTCTTTTCAAAGCGAAATCCTAGACTAACATTTTATAATATCGTAGGCTAAGTAACACTGGCATGGTGAAAAACTAATAGGTCTTGATTATACATTTGTACCTCGTATAATAAGGTTAGGCATGGTCTCAACCCGGTCTTGGAGTCTACAAACCATATGGGGATGAACTCTGAGAATTTTGCCGATAGAATGGAGAAATGACTTTTGTAAATGCCGGTTAAACCCTATAGGCATGCCTAATCTTAAAAAAAATGGGAGTCAAGTATCCGGGGATTCCTGACATGAATTCCTATACTCTGTTTTTCGGGAACAATGATGAAAAACCGTCATTCTTGAAGGATTTTGGCCAATAAATATATTGATTGTAACTCAGACTTCTCAATAGTTGGAATGGGCATAATTGCGGTTGCCTAAGGGATGCAATCAAATGTGGGTTCATAACAATATTAACTTTAATTTAGGAAATACAAAGCACAATGATGTAGATTTTATATACCAGACAACCGGGTATGCCACCCGACAGGGTAGGTCATAATACGGGTAAGGGAAAAAACATATATATTAACCCTGACATCATACATGACCGCTAGAATTCAATAATTAATCTTATCGCGCGGTGTTGGTATGTTGATAGAATAATTACCCGTATGTTGGGGAGGTACAAATGTATATGGGATACTACAACACCTATACATCACACACATGCCTAAATATCTCATGTACTCCCTCAACAAATATTGTTTGAATACACGAGGCCGGATACTCGTAGGTAGCCTTATGTAGGAAAGAAAATGCAGATGGAGACAGTGCTTAGTCTCGGAAGGCAGAATGGTAGCCTTATGCAAGATGACATATGACTTTTGCTTATACAAATTATGATCAAATGCGTATTTCATGGGATAACATTTAGTGGATTCATGGTTTCAATATTTATATCGCCATCTCAATGAGCCTGGCCGAACTATATACGACTCAATATTCGCAAACCACTTATCACACTTCTGAGAATACCCCGCAGCCTATCCCCGATCCCCAAAATTCAACCAATGATCACCATTATATCCAAAAATATTCACCTAATACCTTCAGGTCCATAGGTAAAATCGTACAATATTTGTTTAAAATAAGAGAAATAACGATATGCCAAACCTGGTAGCATTTTTAGGCCAAGAACTTACCACTCGTTTGGACCTCTATAGTATAGCTTCTTAATTTTCTTATTCAGTTGTGTAATTAAATGCTCATATAGACACTTAAAAATGCTACCATAAGAAATCGAGACTTCTTTTTAAAGTGAAATCCTTGACTAACGTTTTATAATATCGTAGGCTAAGTAACAGTGGCATGGTTAAAAACTAATAGGTCTCGATTATACATGTATAGCTCGTATAATAAGGTTAGGCATGGTATCAACCTGGTCTTGTGGTTTTAAATTTAAGGAGTTGGTACACCCGAACAGTGATCGGCAATTTGCTCGCACACGTCTATTATTAGTGCTGAATAATAGTTCCAACAGAAGTGTATTACCAACCATTTTTATATCCACTGTCTCCATAGTCGACAATTACACTGAACCCAACCCCCAGGTAGCAATAGGGGCAAATCCAGGATTTCTTGTTAATACCATGCTTAGCCCATGATTCTTGAAGGGGCAAGGCTAATTCAAAGGCCATACATTTTACAATTGGGCACAAAATTGTTCCTACCTGCTTGATATACACAAATGAATGCGGTGCTTGAAGCTTAATTTTTTTATCATGAAATTACAATTGGAACGGTATGTTGGCGCAAATAGTGATTTGTGAACCTATTAGAGTCGCCGATGAAGATGATGACATGTGTGCTAATTAAGAAAACATCCTACAGAATTCTCAAAGTCTACCTGCGGGTCCTCTACTGGGGGTGCTGCTCCGGGCTGAACCCTGCCCCTACCTCGGCCTCTGGCACGGCCTCGGCCTCGGCCCCTCGTAGGAGCTGCAATAGGAGGATCAGGCTGTTGGTCGGTCGATGAGGAAGCACGCGTCCTCGTCATCTGTGAGAGAGTAGAATAGAGGCTGCCCTTGCAGGCTGACCTCTCCACTGAACACGGACCGAAGGGTAACTCTTCGACCTCAACTGGCGAACCTGCAATAAGTTAGCTGTCACGCCCCAAAACCGAGGGACACGACCGGCACTCAACCGGAGGACCCCGGTCAAGCGTACCTGGAATTGCCTTTCTTATCCCACGCGTTACCCCATGATTTCAGTATACATTATTCATGTGAAATAGCCATTTAGGCTTAAGCATAAACTTAAAACTTGGATTTATATCTACTTTTTATCATTACCAACATATTATACCAAATGCTTACAAAATACATACAACATTTACCAACGTGGATCACGATTCCGAACAGTACCGTTACTTACCCAAAATACATATGTACATTACCCACATTGTGTCTACGGAGCCTCTAAGAGTACAAGGGAGTTATACAATACTTGCCGGTAACAAGGCTCCGGCTATACCTTACACAAGTACCAAAGTAAGAATCCGGGAGGAAAGATGGCATGAGCCACACTGGGCCCCGAGAAAAGAGGGGCTCAGCACAACCGCGGATAAGATGGGGGGGAGGCACTACTGTCGGTGTGCTGGAGTCCCTGGTATAGAACCACCTACCATCATCACAAGAATGTAGCGCCCCCGACAAAAAGGGCGTCAGTACATTTGAATTGTACTGGTATGTATGAACAAACTTTACTCAAAGTAAACTCAATAATGCGCAGGCAAGATACAGACAGAGAGTCACACAATTACTGCACAAGACATAGAAAGACATACAATGGAAGTCCCATGTTGCGGCGCGCAACCCGATCCCACCTGACAACTACAATCACAACAACGATGACAAATCACAGTTCAGTCACAGAAAATTTCAGCAATAAGAATACAGCTTCTTTACACAGCCTTTAGAATATCCATTCATCCTCTTGGATTCATTATCCTTTTAGCACCGTTTTTCATAACGTGGTAGTGTGGTGGTCAACTAAAGACAGACAAGTATTACACTTCACACATCAACATAATTCGGACAACCAGTTGCACATATTTATAACAATACACGTACCGTATGCTCGAACACCACAAGTGATTTTACAAAGATTAAAGTTAGCCATACATACCTGGAGTCGAGTTTCCCTTTTCAAATTTAACCAACAACCACCGAACGGACTAGTACCGTCGATCTAGTTCACAATTAGACATATTCAACACAGAATTTGAAGTCATGCATGCAATTCGGACTCTCTCAAGCATTTTGTCAAGCACTATGTTAACCCATTAGATTTCCAACCCTATCTTTGTGAAGTTTTCCCCAACCCACTCCCTCTTACTAGATTAGCACCATTATTAAACATGCATGCAAGGTCTTAGCTAATATTTCTAAGAATCAATCCAGGCCAACCCTCCCTTTGTTTAAAAATCAGAAAATTAATGAAAAGAAAGAAAAGGGGTTGGGAACCCTTACCTGCTAGAATGGGGAAGAAGGGGATTACTCGAATTGCCAGGCCTGAGAGACCTTGAAATTCACTTTGATGGAAGGATCACTTCCTTTCTCAAGAACTCTCCTTTCCTTCTCTCTATTTGTTCAGAAAACTTGTTAAAATGAAAGGGGGCAGGGGTTAAATGAAACTGGGGTCGGGTATAAAAATTTAGAAAATTAAAAGACCGTGTCGAATATGCGGTCAAGAATGCGATCGAATTCCTGACATGCGGTCCGCATATTGGACCGCAGAATGGCCCCCAGGTGGGCCAAATTTTTGAAAATATTCTGCTCGGGTATGTGACCATTATGCGGTTCGCATACATGTTATGCGATCGAATTATACGTCGCATAACACCCCTTCAGTTAGGCAGTGATCTGCCCGTGTATGCGACCACTATGCGGTCCGCATACATGCTATGCGATCACATTATGCGTCACATACCACCCCTTCATTTGGGCAGTGATCTTCCCGTGTATGCGACCATTATGCGGTCCGCATACACATTATGCGATCGCATAGTGCATCGCATAACACCCAATTTATGGAAAAATTAAGTTCTTTCAAACCCCGGGGTATTTTTACAAAAATCAAGGTCGGTTTTAAGAATTTCCACAGAGATAACCACTCGGGGACTTATTCGGGCATTATTTTAAGCAAGAAATATTACGGGTCTTTACATTCTCTCCCCCTTAAAATCATTCATCCTCGAATGAGGATTTTGGAAATCATTTGGTTTTTGAAAACATGATATGCAAACTTCCCAATTTACACTAGCTCCAATATTTTCAGAAATATTCGCCAGAGTCTCCTTTGTATTTAGACCTATCCACCAGACAGAGATCTCCCGAAACACATTTCCAAGCATCATTACACAAATATTGTTATCCCTACAACTGGTATACCATTCATTACCTCGTCACTTGCACATATCCAATTACCTTGACAATTACATATGGTCCATCCTCTTTTCATCACAATTTAGCATAAAAATCAATTAGTGGAACGTAATTCTCACATAACTTTGGGCCATTCCAGTGCGCCCCATACAGTTCAATCACCCCAATAGATCATAGACAATTCTTCTAACCATTACCAATCTACACTACTATTAAACACTTACTTAGCACATTTGTTTCACAAAACTTTTATTTGCTTTATAGGTGGCATACCACCTAGTTAACAACTTTGTATACAGTTTTAGCACGTATTGGAAAGTTACAACAATGAGACAATTAGGCGAGGAAAGAAAAAAAATGGGGTGCCTTGGCACGAGTCTGAGTACAACATCAAATTGCCTTGGAACCATAATTCGCACGATCACTACTACACTTGTTCAAACAGATGGGGGTATTTTTCTTTCATTTCTTTCTCTGTTTCCCACGTGGCCTCATTGACTCCGCCACAATACTTTAACGGAAGCAATCTCTTTGTTTCTCAACCTACGGACTTGCCTATCGAGAATGGCAACCGGAACTTCTTCGTACGACAATTCTTCACAAACCTCAATGGTCTCAACTGGCACGATGGAGGAAGGATCTCCAATTACCTTCTTCAACATAGACACGTGGAATACCGGGTGCACTAATGACAGCTCAGGGGGCAATTCCAGCCTATACGCGACATGTCCTATCCGTTGAGCGACCCGATACGGCCCGACATACCTTGGGCTCAATTTACCCTTCTTTCCGAACCGCATGACTCCCTTCATGGGGGATACCTTCAAGAACACCCAATCATCTACCTGAAACTCTAAGTCTCTACGACGAATATCCGCATAGGATTTCTGACGACTCTGAGCAGTTTTCATCCTTTCCTGAATGACTCTAACTTTTTCCATAGCTTGGTGCACAAGATCTGGCCCTATCAATTCTGCCTCACCAACCTCAAACCATCCGATCGGAGATCTACATCTCCTCCCGTACAATGCCTCAAATGGGGCCATCTGAATACTAGCATGAAAGTTGTTATTGTAAGCAAAATCTATAAGAGGCAAACGATCATCCCAATTACCCTTGAAGTCTAAAACACAAGCCCAAAACATATCCCCAAGTGTCTGAATAGTCTGCTCCGCTTGTCTGTCCGTCTATGGGTGGAAAGCTGTGCTGAGATTTACCTGAGTACCCAGACCTTGCTGAAATTTCCTCCAAAAGTTAGCTGTGAACTGGGCCCCTCGATCCGAGATAATAGAAACTGGAGTGCCATGAAGCCTGACTATTTCCTTGATATACAACTGAGCGTACTGTTTTGCAGTATCGGTGGACTTGACTGGCAAGACGTGAGCTGATTTCGTGAGTCACTATTACCCAAATCGAGTCGAGCTTGCGCTGAGTGCGAGGTAACCCTACCACGAAATCCATGTTGATCATCTCCCATTTCCACGTTGGTATTTCCATAAGTTGAGTTAACCCACCGGGCCTCTGATGCTCGACCTTCACCTGTTGACAATTCGAACGTTTGGATACATGGCCCGCCACGTCCCTCTTCATACCGCCCCACCAATAAACTTCCCGGAGATCATGATACATTTTCGTAGAACCTGGGTGCACCGAATACCGGGAGCTATGAGCCTCCGCCATTACCGAAGATTATCTACATCAGGAACACATAGCCTACCCTGACATCGCAACACTCCGTCATTGCTGTCGAGCGAAAATGCCGAGACCTTTCCATTCAGAACTGCCTTCTTCAACTGAGCCAACGTTGGATCATCAAACTACTTCTCCTTGACTTCCGCTATAAGTGACGATTCTGCCCCATTATGCACCATAACTTCCCCCTCGCTTGAGTTCGAGAGACAAATCCCCAAACTGGCCAATTGATAAACCTCCCGAGCCAAGGGCCTCTGATCCGCTTCCAAATGAGCCAAACTACCCATTGATTTCCGACTGAGAGCATCGGCCACCACATTCGCCTTTCCTGGATGGTACAAGATGTTCATATCATAATCCTTAAGCAATTCTAACCAACTCTGTTGCCTCAGATTTAGTTCCTTCTGCTTGAATAAATACTGAAGGCTCTTATGGTCTGAGAACACATCCACGTGGACTCCATAAAGATAATGCCGCCAAATTTTAATGCAAACACCACAGCTGCGAGTTCCAAATCATGCGTCGGATAATTCCCCTCGTGATTCTTGAGTTTCCTCGAAGAGTACGCTATGACCTTCCCAAGTTGCATCAACACACACCCCAAACCAACCCTTGAAGCATCACAATAGACCACAAATCCCTCTGAACCTTCTGGCAATGTTAACACCGGTGCCGAAGTCAATCTCGACTTCAATTCTTGAAAACTCTTTTCACAAGCATCGGACCACTGAAACTTAACTACTTTCTGCGTCAATTTAGTCAATGGGGAGGCGAGGGTGGAGAATCCCTCCACAAACCTCCGATAATACCCAGCAAGTCCCAAGAAACTGCGAACCTCCGTCCGGGTCGTTGGTCTAGGCCAATTTTTCACTGCTGCGATCTTCTGGGGATCAACCTGAATCCCTTCTCTGGAAACAACATGACCTAAGAACGCGACTGATTACAGCCAAAACTCACATTTCGAAAATTTAGCATATATGTGGTGATGATGAAGAGTATGCAGGACTGCTCTAAGGTGATTATCATGATCTTCCCGACTCCGCGAGTAGACAAGGATGTCATTAATAAAAATAATCATGAAGGAGTCTAGCAACGGTTTAAAAATCCGATTCATAAGATCCATAAAAGCTGCTGGAGCATTGGTTAGCCCAAAGGACATTACCAGTAATTCAAAATGACCATAACGAGTCCTGAAGGCGGTCTTAGGAATATCCTTCTCCCTGATCTTCAACTGATGATACCCAAACCTTAAATCAATTTTTGGAGAAGAACCTCGCACCTTGTAATTGATCAAACAAATCATCTATTCGAGGCAATGGATACTTGTTTTTGATAGTGACCTTATTGAGCTGCCGATAATCGATACACATACGGAGCGACCCATCCTTCTTTCTAACAAAAAGAACTGGAGCACCCCACGGCGACACACTCGGCCGAATGAACCCCTTATCTAATAAATCCTTCAACTGCTCCTTTAACTCCCTTAATTCTGCTGGCGCCATTCTGTATGGTGGGATAGATATTGGTTGTGTATCTGGTAGTACATCAATCCCAAAATCAACCTCTCTATCTGGTGGAACCCCTGGAAGCTCGTTCGGAAATACTTCAAGAAACTCATTCACGACTGGCACGGACTCGGGGGCCGACGCTTCTGAAGCGGTGTCTGCGACCCGGACCAAATGATAGATACACCCTTTCTTAATCATCTTCGAGGCCTTAAGATAGGAGATGAATCTACCTTTCGGCACCACACTATTCCTCTTCCACTCAATAACCGACTCATTAGGATACTCGAGTCTCATGACTCTCGTTCGGCAGTCGAGCTTGGAAAAACACGAATAACGCCGGTCCATTCCCATAATAATATCAAAATCTATCATCTCTAGCTCAATAAATGAGATGATGACCCGTGTGCTAATACTATGAGTAACACCCCAACTTGGGGAAGTTACAAAGTATTGCATGGAATGATCCTATAGGCTAAAAAACCTAGGACCCCTTTAATCCCGTTTAAAGTAATTTGTATTTGTATAAATTGTTTTTATTTTCCTTTTAGACTAATTTGCTTAATTAAGTTAGGCCAGGACCCACCGTTGTGGACCTCGAGGGTGAGCACTCATAGTCTTGATATTCTCTGTACTATGAATAATTGGTGAATTAGGAGGGTTTTACGAATAAAATTAAATAGTAATATGCCATTTTATTACACTATATACAATTTAATTATAATGATATATAATTTTAACATTATATATCATTATAATTAAATGGAGTGATACGCAATTAGAATGAGGCTTGGTACATAGTCATTCTAATCATTTAGTATTCATATGATCGTTGTCGTGGGATGATCAATCACTAAATGATATACTAAATACCACCACAAACAATCCTATGAACATGATTTCTAGAGGCATAAAGAGAATGAGCAGGTGGTTGGAATCGAATAAGGAATCAAATAATTGAAACATGAGTAATTTGTTCTATGTGACTTCCTTTCTCTTTCAGCTCTGCGAGTTTGATGAGGTCCACTCCTTGGGTCCACATATATTACCAAGCTATGGCCAATTCCGACTTTGTATCCATAAGCTACTCCTGTTTTTTCAACGATAACAAATAGTTTATAAATCTTTCTAAACTATGTTCATACCCTATTAGACGTGCATCATATCTTGGACAGTTGCATGCACTGGGATGCAGGCATGTTGGAAAGTAATTTCTACCTCCACTAAATGTTATGATCCTACTTATCGGGATGCTACAGCTACAAGATAACCTTTAGTGAAACAGATGCCTCATTTGATTCCCTATGCAAGAGGAGCGATGATTAAATGCGAGAAGGCAAAGTTTTTCGGCCCCTATCAGCACTAGAATGTAATGATCATAACAAACATCCCATGGTGAAAAATTAATAGGTCTTGACACTTACTGTGATGACCCAAAAGGTCATCCTGAGTAATTCCAGCTAAATCTGTGTTCCGAGGCCTCGAAAGCCTCCGTTAATCTCACCTCGATATGCGTGCGCAGCCCGGGCAGGTAGCCGGGAAACTTCCATTTGAAAATTTGATAAAAATGGGATTTTTGAATTGAATAACTGAATAAAGTTGACTTTGGTCAACATTTTTGCTAAACGGATCCGGACCCGTGATGTGACGGTCCCGGAGGGTCCGTAGGAAAATATGGGACTTGGGCGTATGCCCGAAATCAAATTCCGAGGCCCCAAGCCCGGGAAATGAATTTTTAAAGAAAATTGTTTTCCGAAAATAATAAAGGAATGTGAAAGTGAATAATTATGTGAAAACCTTGTTACCGGGCCCGTGTTATGGTACCGGATCCCGGAACATGTTTATTATATGTTGTTTGTCCTATCTGTGAGATTTGTTGTAAAACGGGTTTGATTTGATTGGTTTTGGGTCCAAGTGAGGAAAAATGGAGTTAATGAACTTGTGGGGTTTCTAAAGATTTTTAAATGTGGCTTGAGAAGTGATTTTATGTTCCCGAGGTCCGAATGAAGTTCCGAGACCGGGAATAGTTCCGTTGTGTCGTTTATAACTTATCTGCAAAATTTGAAGTCATTCCGAGTGGTTTAGGCCGGTTCGGCGCGTTGAAGTGAATTCTAGAATTTCAATGTTCTTAAGTTTTGAATTCAGGGGTTTTGGAGGGTGATTTTGAGTTTTAGCGTTATATTGAGTGTTCCGTGAGCTCGAGCAAGTCCGTTAATGATTTGGGACTTGTTGGTAATTTTGGACGGGGGCTCGGGTGGGCCCAGGTGCCTCCCAGACCCCGCGCGAGGCCAAAAACCAGCAAAAACCACTGCTGGTGCACAACAGCTGGTGTGACCGCAGGTGCGGTTGCCCAGCCGCAGGTGCGGGACCGCCCCTGCGGTCCCAGCCTCGCAGGTGCGATCCCCAGCCCAAAGTCCGCATGCGCGAGACCGCAGGTGCGACTTTTCCGCAGGGGCGACCAAAATTCCGCAGGAGCAGAACCGCTGGTGCGGCTCCCAACCCCACAGGTGCGAGCCCAGGGTCCCAGGCCCTTTTCCGCAATTGCGATTATTTTCTCGCAGGCGCGAGACCGCACCTGCGGTCCAAAGGTTGCAGGTGCGGAAAACCCTGTTGGCATCCCTCTTTAAATGTCCAAAAGAATTCAGGTTTTCCTCATTCCTTCCATCTTCAAACTCCATTAGAGAGCATCCAAGCTTGGGGCATCACCTTCCACGACCACCCACTGTAAGAGGTAAGTAAAACCCCATAAAACTTCTAATTTTAACAATAATTCCTAGCTTAATTCACTAATAAACCACCTAAAATCATTGAATTAGGTAGTAAACTTTAGGGTTCTTAGGAATTTCGTGATTTTCCATGTTAGGCCATAAATTATTGAATAAATTACATAACTTCTATCCTTAGACTCCGGGTAATTGATTCCTTCATTAATTTTTGGAAAATCTACACGTGTGGGCCCGGGGTCGAATTTTAGTATTCTTGGAAGAATAGTAGGAAATGCATAACTTGGCTTAGAAATCTATTTATTGGGTACTTATTGATGTTAATAAATCCATTATGTCTAGATATCCCCGTTTCGGAGTTGGATTCGAGAGGAAAGGCTGTGATTGAGGCTTGACTTGCATTTTCTTGGGAGCCGAGGTAAGTGTTTGGCTTAACCTCAGCTTGAGGGATTAGGTATAGAGTCTTATTTGCTATGTGCAACTCATGTCCAACGTATAGGCGTGGTGACGAGTGCCTATGCGTTGCGGTCAAGTATGCCCGTGAGTCAATTGTGATGAAATTTTCTATGTTCCTAATATTCCCCGCATTATGAGTAAATTATGAATTAAAAGTTATACTTGATGTTGTTTCATGG
>ML287560.1:14845-34745 GCA_005239495.1 Nicotiana undulata | reverse complement strand
GCACGAGGGGACATGCCGTGCCTTTCCTGTTCATTATATGTTTGAGAAGCTATACTTCTGCCTCGCCTTTACGTTTCATTTATTTCCTTGTACTGCTGTGTTAGCATACTTTTACCCTATCTCCCCAGCATGTTCTCCCCGTATCTGTCTTACTTGCTTATTTCTGTTGTCATTTTTCCTGCTATTATATAAAATCGCACAGGTACATATGTAGTGTTGGTCCTAGCCTCGTCACTACTTCGCCGAGGTTAGGCTCGACACTTACTCAGTACATGGGGTCGGTTGTACTGATGCTACACCTGCACTTCTTTATGTTGTGCAGACTACGCAGCCGGACCCGAAGATCACTGACGATCAGAGCATCTCATTCAGTCACACAGGAGACTCGAGGTAGACCCGCAGACGTTCGTGGGCCTTGACGTCGCCTCCTACTTTCCATTTTCAGCTCTGTCTTACTTTGTATTTCAAAGACAGTCTTATGTACTTATTTCAGACCTTTTGTTGTAGTAATCACTTAGATAGTCTGTGAGTATCTGACACCAATTCTGGGATTTGTTATGGGTTTTATTTCGAAAAGTGCTATGTTATATTTTGGTTATTTGCTAAATTTCATATTGGGGGCCATCGATGCCCTAGTTGATTTTCTCGTTTCAGTCGTGAATGAGTTATATTTAGTTAAAACGTTGGCTTGTTTGGCGGGTTCACCGTTAGACGCAGTCATGGCCCGAAGGTGGGATTTCGGGTCGTGACACTTACCTTAACCGTTCAATTGAGGAAGATGCCTCTCGGTTTTTCCGAAGCATATCTTGCAGGAGATAAAGATGAAAGGAAAAACACAAGTGAAGGGTGAGGATCCATCAAGTTTGTGGAGGTTTAGAAGCCTTACTAGAGATGCCCTTCTCTCTTCGGTCAATGGATATGTAGGATCATAACATTTAGTGGAGTCATGGTTTCGAGGGGTGATCCATAACAGAGTACATAAAAACTCCGTATAAGTGCGGGTAAGATGATCAAACACACGTATGTGCCTGAAAACATCACGAGTGGAGATTTAGTCAGGAATTGTCGACTATTAATACGGATTTATCAATTGGGATGCTATAATAGCTAGGTATTATAGTTATCCTTAGTGACCGAATTTGTGTTATATAACAATCGATAGACTAATTGGCTTAATTATGTTCGGTCGTTAGATGGTTTAGTTTATAATGTTCAATATATACACATATACATTTGAGGCATAGATACCTACGAGTAACTAGAACGGGGTAGTGTCCAGTTAACATTGTTTTGATCCTTGTACCTCTAAGACACTTAACTTGTAAAATGAGCTCTAGAAGAAGTAAGGAGGGAACTTCGGTGTCTTTTGAGTGAAACTGATAAAAGAAAAAAAAAAGTGCACTTATTTTATAAAGGAATACACCACTAGCGAAAAATATAGAAGAAGAGAAAAGTGTTGTGAAACAAAAACAACAGAAGAAAAATAAAGAAAAAAAGTATGTAGAGAAATAAATTGACATCTTGTTGTGGACATGATGTCATGCCAATGTTGATTTTTAGATACCATTTTCTATTCCCAGGTATATGATGATGCTAGTGGTGTATTCCTTATTGATATGACCATGTTTCTATATTATGATTTCTACGCTAAGCGGATATGACATATATAGCCTGGCTCTTCCTTCATTCTTTTGGAGAATTTATTGATGTCAATTTGATTATTATAAGTACAGAAGTGCAGCATGAGTACATAAATAAATATGTATCCAGTGAGTATCCCGTCTAATATTAGCAGTAGTACCTAGATTCTGGTACTTGACACGTATTTGCTGCTCACTGTCTTAGATGTCTACTGAATTTCATTATATCATGTCCTACTGCGATATTGGTATGGAAAGTCTACTGAATTTCATTATATCATGTCATATATTATATTGTTGGACCTTAGTGAGTGTCAAGTCGACCTCTCGTTACTACTTCTTCAAGATTAGACGGGATACTCACTGGATGTGTTGTGTGTAACTGCCTCTGGTTCTTTAATCTATAGGCAATATACAAAGTGCCTATTGAAACACCCTTGAACCATAATATCCACTTGTCCATTCTATGTTATGCTCATTTGAGGAAAGTATCCTCTTTGAATGATCAAAACCAATAACTCAATGAGGTTCTACCATTTCAAGCACAAGTTGTATTGCTATCATTTACAAATCACATTCTCCAACTAAGCATTATACTTATGGATTTGGTTAGTACTAATAATTAAGCTCAAGCATGCATCTTACCCGAATAACTACCCCATTTAAAAATAACTTCATTAGAACCTATGGCACAAAAGAACTTGTGCGAATTTGCTTGTACCGAGAGGCGTCTTCCAATAGATATTTTTCTGGTATTTTTCACCGAATTGAAGGCCATGACACCCAATATCAATGCGTATCATGAGTCAATGCGCCTGGCCGAGGTAAGTGTTCATATATAATTCCTATATTTATACCTGTTTAGTTTTAAATTAAACTGGCAAATACAGACTTATGTAGTTGCCACAGAGTGTTATTTCAGGTTGGACTTAGGCTTGTTCTCAAAATCTTCTACTTCTCTGACAATTTCCTCGGGTATGACATCTTCTTCCTATGAATCACTATTCTTTTGTCGCGTCGTCTCATTACATGTCACAGTCGTCAGTTCATAAAGATAGGAAATAGTAATGCTGTATGAATAAAATATGCGAGGAAAAAATGGTAATAATAAATATCGATTCATTGAAACATAAAAATGATTTTCAATAATTTAAACAACATTTTGGAACACTGGAGATTTCATGGATTATGAAGGACTTGTCTTGTAACGTGACATGTAATAAGACGACGCGACAAAAGGATAGTGATTCATAGGAAGAAGATGTCATACCCGAGGAAATTGTCAGAGAAGTAGAAGATTTTGAGAACAAGCCTAAGTCCAACCTGGACGAAACAGAAGTATCTTAGATATTTCTCAGGCTGGTTTTGGAGTCTAGAACTTATATTCGTTATTTCAAAGAGTACCTTAAATTGTATAACCTTAGCTTTGCTGAACTACTTTGACTAGAGAGTCTTGATGAGTGGATATTTTGTCTTATAGGCCCGTGATAACTTTCCAATCCATACCATGATTTAATGAGAAAGTTCTAGGTCGAAACCACAACCAAATAATATTATCTTGCATAAAATTATGTGTAATAACGTTGTTTTGTCATAAAGTGTATTAGCACGAAAAATTGGAGATGTTGTGAATATTATACTTATCTATTTTTTGGGGTATTTAAACCTTTTCCTTTAAGGAGTTGTGTATGGTATAGAATTCATTATAGACTTTGAGAATTTATTTCAAAGCGTAAAATCCCTAGTGTTTGATTCCTGGCTTAATTATCACTGCTCAGATTCGGCATGGTCTCCAATATCCACCCAAGATTGCTGAGTTGGTGGGAAGATTTACATTCTAGTGATAAAACTCTCGTCGGAAAATATTTGGGCAATCTACCATCTCTCCTGGAGATCCATCCTAACAACATGATAATAGAGGTTGCTACTCTATTATGGTATTGTGAAAGGGCACTGTTCCGCTTTGGGGACATTGAAATGACACATTTGCTAGAGGAGATTGGGGGACTGGCCGGTCTAGTGTGGGAAACTCCGGGTTTGCTAATTCCCGAGAACCGTACAGGTTCCTTAAAAAGATGGGTTTGAAGAAGAATGCAGAATTAGGACGTGTTCAGAATGTGTTTTCGAGGAGTGGACCTTGAATCTTTCGAATACGTCTGTAGGAAAGGAGGTAGATACTCATTCTAAGAATAAGTCTCACCAGTCATGAGCAGGTTTACCAAGTACAAGAGAAGAATAGGTTCTCGATTATAATAGGTCCAATTAAAAAAGGTTAGTCAGAACATACTGGAATTTATGGCCAACCATCTGGGATTACGTTGTGAAACCCGGCAGTGATTCCTGTTCCTGTTTTTAGTTCATTACATGCGTATGTCATGGGCGGCTTTCCAGCCATGCCCCATGACCCCTTGGACGCGCCCCATGGCGTCCTAACAAGCCTTCTAACGCCTAGCGCCACAGACGGCCCCGTGGTCTTGGCCGCGCCAAGTGACAAGCGCGCATGTGCCTCTGTCGCCCCACCGATTTCCCTCGCTAGCACCCTGCTGCAAGCAACTGCCAACAGCGCATTTCCCAATAAGATAATTACCCGAGGGGGAAACCTAGGAGGGTGGTAAGGACTTTAATCCTATTCGCAAAATGAACAATATTATATTAGTGAGTAGGTCCAAACCTTGAAACTGTCAAAGAGACCCGTATCAGCATCGACATGTCAGAATGATGACATTGGTGTAGCGACTCATACTCTTGGAATGTACACCCGCTTCTTAGGAGGGTTACTCACATTTTTCTTCAACATATAATGTGGTACCCATATTTCAAAGAGTTTTTGCCAACCAAGTCATTCTGAACTAGACATTAAAAACTCATGGCGCATTAGATTTAATCGTGTTGGGTGAAAAGGGGGGTACAAATAAGGTTTGGTAGAATTGTAATTGGACATTTATACCAGTGAGATGAAACGAATCCCAAACCTGGGGGGTACAAACGTGTGGACCTCCCCTACACCTGGTCTCGAATATAATAGGTCCAATTAAAAAAGGTTCATCTAATCTCAACATATCCTCATTTTATCTTTTGGTTAAGGTTTCAGTTAGAAAGAAGGTCCGCAACAGCTACAAGATAACCTTTAACGAAACAAATGCCTCATTTGATTCCCTATGCAAGAGTAGCGATGATTAAATGCGAGAAGGCAAAGTTTTTCTTAGTTTGGCGCGTTTGCGTTTGGAGACTTCTGTCGGTGTGAATATAGTGATCTTGTTGTATGTATACATTTTCAGATGTTCTTGTTATGTCCCTCATGCTTGCATCCAAAGAAAGATCATGAGTTTTCGAGAGGGGGAAGGTTGGTCAGATTATCAAAGAGCTATGAAATTTTGGATGCGGTGGAGTTATCCTCATCGTATCTCGGGGGCTATGTCGCACTTATACGGAGTTTTTATGTACTCTATTATGGATAACCCCTAGAAACCATGACTCCACTAAATGTTATGATCCTACATATCCGCTTAGCGTAGAAATCTGGTGTGCGTTTAGTTTTGATATAAATGCGTATGTCATGGGATATTATACGGAGTGCTGATACGGGCCTCTTTGACAATTACTAAAGCCGTGATTAACGTTGGTACAGTTGATAATATGAATTGTAGCCCAATAAGAGAATTTATCTAACTCGTGCATTGAGAGAGTGTGGAGATTTTTTACTGGGTTGCACTCAGGTATTAGGGCCAACATGGCCCGAGAGGTGGAAATGGGGACACCTTATCAGCTTGCGGTCGAGATAGCTCATCAGTTGCCTAGGCGGATCGGGTGCCATCATATTTATTGGGTATTAGAGTTATGCATAGCTAAGAATCTCCACACTCTCTCCGTGTGACTAGAATGGAGACTCTCCTCGCTCCGAAGGTTAGAAAGGAGACTCATCTCGCAATAATAAGCTTTTGAATTAGGGGATGATCTCCTCTAAATGCACAATAAAGAGGCAGAATGAGGCGTATGCAAGATTCCTGAACATGATTTCTAAATGCGCAGTAATCACACTTATTAATTCACAGTTTCAGGAGACTATTCGGAGTAACGGATTATTAATGTTTTCCTAGAAAATAGGATATCTAAGTGTGCGGCATTGTTAAACAAGATTGCAGCTTGTTAACACATTTGTCCTAAAGCAGGATTTTTAACAAAACACAATTGGTATGAACAGATAACTTATTAGCAATTCTTGTTATTAGATCCTATGAACATGATTTCTAAGTGAATACCATTATCCGTGTCCTTAATGCCATATGCCATAACCTTTCAGCCCGGCAAGGGTCACGCGATGATCAATCACTAAATGATATATCCAAAAATATATGGGATCTTAATCCTACACCTCCTCAAATGTGTAGTCTTTGGGATCCATCCAAAGTTGGTATTCACTTAGAAATCATGTTCATAGGATCTAATGTATAATTATGAGGATAATTAGCATGAAGACATTGGTTTAAGGCAAAATGAGGGATAATTAGCATGGATACATTGGTTATAGTCGTTATTAGCATGAAACAGGAGTGATTCGAGGACGAACGTTTGTTTTTAACTGAAAGGAACTAGAATATACAGCGGCCTCGACCTCCCGTTAGTCCAGCTGGTGTCTGGTCACCCCGATTGGTAGCGCGAGTTCTCACCATCTGTGAGAGAATTAAAATAACAGAAGTTTAGTTTCAGGAATCAATAGGTTCGCACGAAAGAAATTCAAGAATGTGAGATTTTTCCTAAGGGTTCTGTAGCCTCTCGAATATAAGTACAGACGTCTCCGTACCGATCCGCAAGACTCTACTAAACCTGCTCATGACTGGTGAGACCTATTTAACCTAGAGCTCTGATACAGATATAGTAAGCTGGGGTATTAACTTACTACCCCAAATAAGTTAATACCCCATCTTGGCTTAAGGGGTCCACAGGTGAAATAGCAAGTGTCTAGATGTGGCACTATCCAGGGGCCTATGTATTCTGGTGGGACACATAAAGCCAGGCTAACTCTCCAGTTGAGGTAAAATAGTACCACCCTATGACTAACTCTCCATATTAAGCCTCAGGTAATATCCGAACATACTCTCTGGATTGTCAAACCAAGCTTAGTGTAATATCTATATAGACATACGACAGGGTTATCTAAGGCCTGAGGTGAATGAATTGATGTTGTGCTGAGTTGCTAGTGCTCTATTGGGTTATGATTCCTGACATTTGGTTTGCATCCCTTCTATTCTCTTTGCGTATATTTAATTATACTGGTTGACCATAATTTCTGAATTATCATCCGTATTACCCTATCCTACTGTTAATTTTATCGAAAAATCTTTAGATAAATATTTTGTTTTCGCCATTATTAATTATGTCTTTTTACTTATTAGACAAGTGGACTTAGGCTTGTTCAAGTTAGATGAGCATAATTATACGCTGGACATTCACCTTAAGGGCCCTAACCCCGAGTCGTATGGGATATAACTTCCACAACAATCGACGCAGCCAGCCTTACATGCGTATGTTAATTACTGTAGAAATTAATGTTGCTACGAGGCTCATAACAAGGCCCCGGTTAACAATTTCTTCCACAGTGTCGTTTCTACTCCTATTTTTTCAACGATAACTAATAGTCTTGGTACATAAGCCAGAATCCCAAGAAATGGGCTAATTAAGGATATCATGTTAACATATAAGGTGTGGACCACATTCTAATTGTGTAGTTAGAACATAGTTTAGAAAGATTTATAAACTATTAGTTATCATTGAAAAAATAGGAGTAGCTTAAGGATACAAAGTCGGAATTGGCCATAGCTTGGTAATATATGTGGACCCCAGGAGTGGACCTCATCAGACTCGCAGAGCTGAAAGAGAAAGGAAGTCACATCTTAAGGAAGTCACATAGAACAAATTACTCCTGTTTCAATTTATTTGATTCCTATGACATACACATTTAATTCAAAACTAAACGCACACCAGATTTCTACGCTAAGCGGATATGTATGATCATAACATTTAATGGAGTCATGGTTTCGAGGGGTGATCCATAACAGAGTACATAAAAACTCCGTATAAGTGCGACATAGCCCCCGAGATACGTTGAGGATAACTCCACCGCATCAAAAATTTCACAGCTCTTTGATAATCTGACCAACCTTCCCCCTCTCGAAAACTCATGATCTTTCTTTGGATGCAAGCATGAGGGACATAACAAGAACATCCACTAATATACAGAGTCCAAGTTGCTTAGCTATCACATGTCTGCTAGAATTCACTAATTATATAATGTTATTCTTATCCTTATTGATATGAACATTCTCTTTGTTTCACATAATCAAGTCTTGCGATCTTGGTAAGTCCGTTGGGTAACATGCATATCTAAGTTAGTGACCTAAAGGTTAGGCCACTAAAGATTAGGGAAAGGCAGATAAACAAAGAACCAAGGCTCCTTAATTAGTCCATTTCTTGGGATGTTTTGAGGAGGTGTAGGATCATCGCATGCTAATAACGCCCGTCCCCAAATGTGTCTTAACGGATAGTGCTGGCCGTTACAATTAAATGTAACCCTATGAGAAGAAACTACGTTGTGAAAGAAATTGTTGAAATATCTATAAGATGAAATGAATCCCCAACTATCATACCTCCTTCTTCTGTTTATGTTGTAAAGGTATAGCATCTTTTATGATAGATCCTACCCTGATACTATTGGTTAATTTAGACTACACATAGACACAAGAAGCAGGGAGTCGAATTATGTAGTGTGTTGTGTTTTCAAAGACCCTGATTCTTTGAACTAGTTCATCATACTCAAACAAAAGTAATTGTGGAAAAATAATCAACAAAAAAGTGTAGTCTCTTCTTCGGAACTAGCCGGTGGAATTGTTACTGATAATTCATCCATATATTTAATTTTCGCATACTAACTATCTGTCAATCACATTCTTATGAACTATGTGACGTTTCTTCAAGAATAATTGGTATGCTAATATTTGGCATGGTGAAAAACTAATAGGTCTCGATTATACATTTGTACCTCGTATAATAAGGTTAGGCATGGTCTCAACCCGGTCTTGGAGTCTACTAACCATCTGGGGTTATCGATTATACATTTGTACCGGATATGTAGGATCATAACATTTAGTGGAGTCATGTTACTAACTTTCCAAGTAGCGGTCAATACGGTGGATATAACATTATGTGTAATAACATTTGTTATGCAAGATAATATTGTTGTGCCATATTATGAAATCTTATTGATATGAACATTCTCCGTTACACTACGTTTGGTGTGCTAATTACACGGCCATCCTTTGACAATCTCATCAGGTATATCATCTCTTCTGAATCAATGTCTGTTTGTTGCGTTGTCTCGTTGCATGTCAGAGTCATTGGTTCATCGCGTAGTGTTATCCCATGGTAATATAGTGCAATTAACATACCTGTGCGATCGCAGAAGGAGGGATGCGATCAAATGATGATAACCAGCAAAGCAATCCACGAATGATTGTAGTTCATGCTTGGCGCAATTGTCAATCAGGATGTGTATGTTTGGCAAAGGGAAGTCGTCTTTTGGAATGGCCCGGTATGTACAAAAATGTGCACAACCTTTTTGATAGTTCTAGCATAATACACTTGGAAAGAAGCTATAACGGGTATCATCTCATTTATTCATTAGTAAATGATTAATATGTCCTAACCATTTTATCATATAACTGGTATCCATATGCAAACTAAATAGATTTATATTGTATCTAACTAACCAAATTTGTGTAATTCCCGATGAACGACCAATCGTATCCGAGCCATAAAATGGTTAGGACATATTAATCATTTACTAATGAATAAATGAGATGATAGCCGTGATAGGCTCTTTCCAAGTGTATTATGCTAGAACTCTCAAAAAGGTTGTGCACATCTTTTTACATATTTAGAGAAATAGGTGCACATCCTCCTATGAACATGATTTTCTAAATGCACAATAAAGAGGCAGAATGAGGCGTATGTAAGGGTAGATTACCGTCCTAAATAACGGTGATATTATCCAATTGTCAACTAACGCAAACCATACATTCATAATTTTGGGTTACTCTAGCCAGCCTTGGTTAGAGTAAATCATCCATGGGAATAAGTGTACGCAGCTGTGTGCCAATTATAGAAATTGTATCCTACACTAGACCGGCCAGGAATACGGACTTATGTAGTTGGCATTTGTATCATGCGTATAATATTGATAAACTTCCAAGGGGTAATTAGTCTGTTACTATATACCTACGAGTCATAATACCTAAAGATATATAACTCGACTAGCTTCATTATTCCGCTCAAACGATAAAGAGGCCACTAGCTGAGTCAACATCTGAATAGCTCCCCTAAGGTCCCCATCAGAAATACCGGGACCGGAAGCTGGGACTGAGGAAGGATCAAGAACATCAGCGGGAGGGACTGTGGCACCCTCTGCCGGAGTAGGAATTGGAACAGATTGGGTTGGAATGGAAGGGTCAGGCAGATTCAGGGTCGGGGAATCACTCTCACCCGCACCATCAGATAAGGAATTTATGGCCACACTTGGGGTAGCATTGGCCTCTAGGCCGAGTCGAGCTCTCTTCTTGGGTTCCATTTACTGTAAATTAGGACAATGCAGGAGTTAGATAAAGATATTCTCACCTCCCACTCCATCGCACGACACATAGTAATAATGAAAGGGTATTTTCCTAAATGTCCATGCAGCCCCCTAATTATGGATGTGGTCGACAACACACCGATAAGAAGGGCTCTACTAGACACGGCTCTGAGACATCCTAGGTCATTTTTAAAACCTTAGGATCTGATACCAAGTTTGTCACGCCCCAAAACTGATGGGACGAGATCGGCGCCTAACCGGATGAACCCAGTCAAGCGGGCCTGGATTGAAGGCCATGACACCAAATATCAATGCGTATCATGAGTCAATGCGCCTAGTCGAGGTAAGTGTTCATATATAATTCCTATATTTATGCATGTTTAGTTTTAAATTAAACTGGCAAATACGAACTTATGTAGTTGTCCAGGAATTTAGTGAGAAATATCTAAGTTAAGTTATTTATGGGATAACATTTAGTGGCCTAACCTTTAGGTCACTATGCTTATGTTGAAGCCTGCTTCCTTATTTCCTCAACTAGTCTTTCGTTGCAGTTCTTAGGGAAGAACTTCTGACTCTTATAAAGTTGCGACCTTATTACATTGTATACCCCACGGTATTCCTGATGTTCTTACTCGCCTATCATTATTCGTAGTTACTTACCTCTGTGCCCTTGTGCTCATAGGGTTGCTTCTGAATTGAAATTCCAGTTGTCTCCCTTGTGGCACTCTCAAGGCATTTTCCACGGCCTTCAACCAGTTTTTGCCAACCAAGTCAGATTTTCCCTATAAATAACCTGGGATCAATTGGTACATGTAGTTTTCCTTAAAGTACTGCTTAATTAATAGGGATAATTAGCATGAAACAGGAGTAATTCATTTTGAGGAGGTGTAGGATTCACATCTAGAATAATCCAGCCTAGTCCTCAAATTTCACATGTGGACCCCTTAACCCAAGATGGGGTATAACTCTTGTTTCAATAAGTTATTGCCTGCCCAGGTTTGGACCTATTTAACCTAGAGCTATAGAGTGGAAAAATCTCACATTCTTGAAATTACGAGGTATAGCCTCCGCAAGACTCTACTTTCTCTGCTGGGGATTTCTAGTCTTGTACCTCTTCTCATTTCGGCAACACTACGCGAAATGCCCGAAGGACTCATTTCCAAACGCCACCATAAAATAGCACACATTATTTCATGTGAGTTAGCCGATTTTAGTTTCAAAGTACATATCTCCACTTGTTTCCTCTTTTAACATTTCAGCGATTGATATTCAAACATACATAATACATACATAACTTTCCAACATGATCCACGATTTCCGAGTACGTACCGTTACTACCCAAAATACATACATACACCCACATCATGTGATGACCTAAAAGGTCATCCTAAGTAATTCCAGCTAAATCTGTGTTCCGAGGCTCATGAAAGCCTCCGTTAATATCACCTCGATATGCGTGTGCAGCCCAGGCGTGTAGCCGGGAAGTCCTTATGTTGAAATTTGATGAAAATGGAATTTTATGATAATTAAATGAATAAAGTTGACTTTGGTCAACATTTTTGGTAAACAGACCCGTAACTGTGATTTGACGGCCCGGGAGGGTCCGTAGGAAAATATGGGACTTGGGCGTATGCCCGGAATCGAATTCGGAAGCCCCAAGCCCGAAAAATAAATTTTTAAAGAAAATTGTTTTCTGAAAATAATAAAGGATTTTGAAAATGAACTATTATGTGAAAACTGTGTTACCGGGCCCGTATTATGGTATCGAAGCCCGGAACAGGTTTATTATATGTTATGTGACTTATCTGTGAAATTTGGTGTAAAACGGACTTGAAATGACGTGATTCGGATTAAAATCGGATAAGTTAAGCTTTATGAATTTTTGAGGAAATTTTATGAGTTTTAAGGTTTAATTCCTTGTTTTGATGATAGTTTGGTGATGTAAAAGCTTGAATAAGTCTGTAGGATGTTTTGGGAAACGTGTGTGTTTTAGGTTTTGACACCCGATGGCTCAGGTGAGTTTCGGATAGGTAACAGGGTGTGAAATGCATGAAAAATCTTGTGTTTTTGATGTTTTGCTGGTGTCTGGTGTAATCCCCTTCGTGAACGCGTCCAAGGGCTCGCGAACGCGAAGGGTAAATTATGGTGGCCTGGGCTTTACTCTACGCGAACGCGGAGCACTGGACAGTGCTTCTACGCGAACGCGTCCCCAGGGGTGCGAACGCGTAGGCTTAGGGTGAGGCCGGGGGGTAGGGTAGGTTTATTCTTCCCAAACGGGGGCGTAGGCTCGCGAGCGCGGAAGCCTAGGAAGTTACACCTTCACAAACGTGGCCCTGGCTCCGCGAACGCGTAGGTCCCAACTGCTAACCCTTCGCGAACGCGGCTAGTGGCCCGCGAACATGAAGGGCAATTTTGCCCAGTGATTTTATTAACCCAAAAACAGAAACATTACGGGATTTAACCCACTTCTTCTCAAACCTCTTCTTCCCCACTTCCCCTTAGGCGATTTTGAAGATTTCCATCACCATAACTCCATAGGTAAGTGATTCCAACTCTATTTTCTTCCATTTATCTTCAACAACCACTAGAATCTAGGCCTAAAAACATGGAAATTAAGTAGAAATTAGGGGTTTTGGGTAGAGTTAGGTTTTTGGGAAATTTGGGGGATTCAACCTCAATTTGGGGTCGGATTTAAAAACAAATGCCCTTTCAATGGCCAAAATATCACTATTGAACATGCCGGGAGTCAACTCAAAAATTTCTATCAGGTTGCAATACACCGGGTTGCTTCTTTGTTCTATCATGATTGGGTGGACTTTCCCTCAAGAATGTTTATCATGGAGGCCAGGGTGAACAAGAATTGGGGATCAGATGCGGGCGAAATTCCCGCCAATGGCTGAGATGTTCAGTCGACTCCCTCCCCCTTTGTGGGGGTCCCGACCCCTACGAGTGAGAAGAAAAGGGAGGAGGAAAGAGACCCTGGTGAACTGTCATAATTAGTGAACAAGTGTAAGCTTCGCTGACCACACCGAGGGACAGGCCCTGAAGCGAAGGACGGGAATGAGCGGAATCAATGTGTTCCAATTTCTTGCCTTGCACCGACCATCCAATGGACCATGGACTAAATTAAATCGTGGGGTTATGGGTGATTGGGTTTTGGTCCGAACCTCGATTTTGGACCAAGCGGGCCAGGGGTCGAATTTTGGAAATTTTGAAAGAATGGTAGGAATTGTGTATTTAGGCTATGGGAAGGTGTTATTGAGTTATTATTGATATACTTAAGTTAATTATGCCTAGATATTGTTGTTCCGGAGTTGAATTCAAAAGGAAAGGTGGTCTTAGAGGGTTGATTACTATACTTTGGACCGAGGTAAGTGTCTTGCCTAACTTTGGTGAGGGAATATGTATTATTTGCTATGTGTTAAGTGATTTTCATGTTCATTGCATATGTGAGGTGACGAGTACCTATGCAATGTGTGTCAAGCATGCCCGTGAGTCTATTTTGATAGAAATTTGCAGTATTTCTTCCATGTTTAGCATATTATGAGATTGTATTTACTTGGTAATTTATTCTGGATTGAAAGTACTGGCTGTTGCGTTTGAGAAGCGTTGATACGAATGATAATCCAAGTGTAGAGTATGCGAGTGAGGTGATTGGTTATAGCTAAGACCCTTGCCGGGCATTTGTTGAGTTATTAAATTGATGTTTTCCCCTTGCCGGGTGTTTTGAACAGTTAATTTCCACTATGCTGTACTCCTTGCCATCTTATCTGTTATTGTTTGGTGAGGAAGAGTGTAAAAGCATGAAGGGTGATGTCGTGCCATGACATTTGATTACATTGCATAGTGAGGAAGAGTGTAAAGCACGAAGGGTGATGCCGTGCCATGATTCATATTGATTATAAGCACGAAGGTAAATGTCGTGCCATGACTTTATTGATTATAAGAACGAAGGTTAATGTCGTGCCATGATACATTGTACATTGCATTGTGAGTAAGAGTGTAAAGCACGATGGGTGATGTCGTGCCATGATATTTGATTACATTGCATTGTCAGGAAGGGAGTAAAAGCACGAAGGGTGATGCAGTGCCATTGTTTACATTTCAGGTACTTATACTTGTTTTGTTGGCTATTGTGATAGATTGCCTCCCTTGCTTACTTCAATCTGTCAAATTGACTGCTTCAATTCACTTGTTTCCCCCTTACTGCTGCCGTATCCCTTACCTGTCTGCTTATCTTCTGCCTTGTATTATCCCTGTTACCTGCTGTAGAATAGGATAGGTTATCGTTATTGTCAAGTCTAGCCTCGTCACTACTTCGGCTAAGGTGAGGCTCGGCACTTAATCAGTATATGAGGTCGGTTGTACTGATGCTACACTGCACTTTTTAATGTTTTGCAGATCCCGCATTCGGACCCAGTTGACCGCATTGAGGGAGTCACCTTCAGTCCACCCAGAGCTTCAAGGTATACCTGGTGGCGTTCGTGGGCCTTGGTGTCTCTCCTATTTTTGAATTCCTCATTGTCTTACTTTTTCTCCTTGTTCCAAGACAATTATATATTTCCTTTCAGAATCTGTATTTAGCACTCATTTTAGATGGTTCGTGAGGTTGTGACACCCCGGTTTTGGGATGTGGCGATGTTATTGTCTTTATCCTTTCATTATGCATTTTTGAAGTATTATTATTTTTCTGCTGTAAAAGTTTTGAGGTAATTTGGGATGTTTCAGTAAAGGTTGAAAGTAAATGAATTCGAGATATTCCAGTTAAGGTTTGAAGGTTAATAGCTTTAATACCGTTACGTTGTTTTATCGAGGTCAAAATGTTGTGTACGTTGGCTTGTCTTGCGGGTTCAACGTTAGTCGCAGTCATGGCCCGGAGGTGGGATTTCGGGTCGTGACAAGTTGGTATCAGAGCTCTAGGATGCGTAGGTCTCACAATTCACGGACAACCTTGGTAGAGTCTGAGGGATCGGTACAAAGAAGTCTGTATTTATCCCCCAGAGGCTGCTAAGTTAGGATACTCTTCTTCTCTTCATATTCCATCGTGTGTAGTATATTTTGTATACTGATGGAGTTTCTATCCTATTCTCTCACAGATGGCGAGGACGCGTGCTTCCCTTGGTTTCGCTCAGCAACCCGACACTCCTGCTACAGCTCCTACGAGGGGTCGAGGTCGAGGACGAGGCCGTGCTAGAGGCTGAGGCTGGGGCAGGGCTCAGCCTAGAGCAGCAGCCCCAGTGGAGGACCCTCAGGTCGAGCCTGACGAGGAGGTCCCAGCTCCGGCAGTCCCAGTTGGACCAGCGCAGGTCCCAAAGGGGTTCATTGCTACCCTAGTGCTTCAGGACGCTCTAGTCCGCTTGGTAGGACTTATGGAGAGTGTGGCTCAGGCCGGACTTCTTCCTACAGCTCCTGCCGGATCTCAGGCTGGGGGAGGTACCCAGACTCCTGTTATTCATACACTAGAGCAGGTTGCCACTTAGTTTCAGACTCCGGCACCCCAGCCAGTCGGAGTAGCACAACCATGTATTGCAGCACCTGTAGTTGAGGGAGCAGCTATGTATGCAGATGCATTGTGGAGATTGGACATATTCACCAAGTTATTCACTGCTACTTTTACTGGTCCACCGTCAGAGGACCCACAGGATTACTTGGACAGCTATCATGAGGTTCTTCGAAACATGGGCATAGTGGAGTCCAATGGAGTTGACTTCGCCACTTTTCGACTATCTAGCGCAGCCAAGACTTGGTGGAGGGACTATTGTTTGGCCAGAGCAGCTGGGTCTGCAGTTTTGACTTGGGCTCAGTTCACAGGGTATTCTTGGGGAAGTTCCTCCCCATTACTCAGCGAGAGGATCTTAGGAGGCAGTTTGAGCGCCTCCAGCAGGGATCTATGCATGTTACTCAGTACGAGACCAGGTTCATCGCTCTAGCCAGGCATGCATTGATGATACTCCCCACTGATCGGGAGAGAGTTCGGAGGTTCATTGAGGGATTGGCCCAGCCTATACGACTCCAGATGGATAGGGAGTCGAGTACTGATATTTCATTCTAGGATGCGGCCGATGTAGCCAGGAGGATTGAGATGATTTTGTCACAGGGAGGTGGTCAGGGGGCTGATAAGAGGCCCCGTCATTTTAGTAGATTCAGTGGAGCCTCATCTGGAGGCAGGGATTCTTTCAGTAGTAGGGGTCATCCACCCCGACCATTTCAGTCAGCACTTCAAGTATCTCCTCGTGCATCACCAGTTCATGTTAGTACACCACCAGCACCTATCAGTGCACAGCCGCTTCAGAGTTAACAGGTTAGTTATCAGGGTCGTCAGAGCCAGTTCCCGAATCATCAGCCACAGCAGCAGAGATCTTGTTATAGTTGTGGTAGCCCGGGGCACATTGCCAAATATTGCCCCCGAGCTTCGAGTGGGCCCCAGTATCAGGGTTTCCGTGCCTTGGTTTCCGCATAAGGTGCACCCTTACCCCCTCATCAATCTAGGGGTGGTGGTCGAGGTGCCAGAGGTAGTGGTCAGGTTCATAGAGGTGGAGCACAGGCCGCGAGGGGTAGAGGCCAGGTTGCAGCAGGTAGAACCAGGGATGTTCAGATTGGAGGGGCTCAGCTCCGGTGTTATGCTTTTCTTGCTCAACCTGATGCTGAGGCTTCTGATGCATTTATTACAGGTACGGTTTCAGTTTCCAACTGAGAGGCTTCGGTGTTAGTTGATCCGGGTTCTACATTCTCCTATGTGTCTTCATATTTTGCCCCTTATTTGAGTATGCCTCGTGATTCTTTGAGTACTGTTGTACATGTGTCTACACCAGTGGGTGATTCTATAGTGGTAGATCAAGTCTATCGTGCTTGCGCAATAGTTATTGGTGGTCTGGAGACTCAGGTTGATCTTTTGCTTCTTGATATGGTTGACTTTGATGTTATATTGGGGATGGACTGGTTATCTCCCTATCATGCTATTCTGGACTGTCATGCCAAGACAGTGACCTTAGCCTTGCCAGGAGTACCTCGTTTAGAGTGGAGAGGGACCCCTTCTCACTCCTCTGGTAGAGTTGTTTCTTATATAAAGGCTCGGCGCATGGTCGAAAAGGGTTGTTTGGCCTATTTGGCCTATTTTCGTGATTCTAGTGCTGAGGTTCCTTCTATCGAGTCTGTGCCCGTGGTTCGCGAGTTTCCAGAGGTATTCCTTGCTGACCTGCCGGGTATGCCACCCGATAGGGATATTGACTTTTATATTGAGTTAGCTGAGGGCACTCAGCCCATTTATATTTCCTTGTATCGTATGGCTCCGCCAGAGTTGAAGGAATTAAAGGAACAATTGCAGGATTTGTTGGCTAAAGGCTTCGTCAGGCCTAGTGTTTCTACTTGGGGTGCTCCAGTATTGTTCGTGAAGAAGAAAGATGGTTCAATGAGGATGTGTATTGACTACCGGCAGCTGAATAATGTTACTATCAAGAACAAGTATCCTTTGCCAAGAATTGATGACTTATTTGATCAGCTTCAGGGTGCCTCGGTATTCTTTAAAATAAACTTGAGGTCTGGTTATCATCAGGNTATAGATGATATTTTGATATACTCTCGCAACCAAGAGGAGCATGAGCAGCACCTTAGAGTCGTCCTCCAAACTCTGAGGGATAGGCAGGTGTATGCCAAGTTTTCTAAGTGTGAGTTCTGGTTGAGTTTCATGGCATTCTTGGGCCACGTTGTATCGGCAGAGGGCATCCAGGTGGATCCGAAGAAAGTTTCGGCACTTAGAGATTTGCCTAGGCCCACTTCAGCCACAGAGATTCGAAGCTTCTTAGGCCTCGCAGGCTATTATCCCGGTTTGTGGAGGGGTTTTCATCTATAGCAGCCCCTATGACCAAGTTGATGCAGAAGAGTGTTCAGTTCAGATGGTCTGAAGAGTGTGAAGCGAACTTTCAGAAGCTCAAAACAGCATTAACCACAACACCAATGTTGGTATTGCCCTCAGGTTCAGGTTTTTATATCGTATATTGTGATGCATCGCGGGTTGGACTTGGTGCGGTAGTGATGCAGGAGGGAAAGGTTATAGCCTACGCATCTCGTCACTTGAAGATTCATTAGAAGAACTATCTAGTCCATGAGTTGGAGCTTGCAGCTATTGTTCATGCCTTTAAGATTTGGAGGCACTATTTGTATGGGGTACCGTGTGAGGTATTCACTAATCATAAGAGTTTGCAATACTTGTTTAAGCAAAAGGACTTGAATATGAAGCAGAGGAGGTGGTTAGAGTTGCTGAAGGATTATGATATTACTATTCTCTATCACCCGGGAAAGGCCAATGTGGTGGCCGATGCTTTGAGCCAGAAGTCAGTCAGTATAGGTATCTTGGCCTATTTATCAGTTGGAGAGCGACCTTTGGCTTTCGATGTTCAGGCGTTAGCCAACCGATTTGTTAGATTGGAGGTTTCTGAGGGTGGCAGTGTTTTGGCCCATACCGTCGCTCGTTCTTCGTTGTATGATCGTATACGCGCCAGGCAGTATGATATCGTCATGTATGTGCTCTTAGAGATGCGGTTCGGCACGGACGTGCCAAGCAGGTCACAGTTGATGCTGAGGGAGTTTTGAGATTGCAGGGTCATATATGTGTTCCTGATATGGACGACATTCATGAGTTGATATTGCAGGAGGCCCATAGTTCCCGGTATTCCATTCATCCGGGCGCCGTGAAGATGTACCAAGACTTGCGGCAGCATTATTGGTGGCGTAGAATGAAGAAGGATATTGTGGCTTAAGTAGCTCGGTGCTTGAATTGTCAACAGGTTAAGTATGAGCACCAAAGACCCGGTGGTTTGATGCAGGAGATTCAGCTTCCCGAATGGAAGTGGGAGCGTATCACAATGGATTTTGTAGTTGGGTTTCCACGGACCCAGAGGATGGTTGATGCAGTATGGGTTGTCGTGGATAGGCTAACCAAATCAGAACATTTCATCCCGGTGGAGGTTTCATCTTCCGCGGATAAGTTTGCTCAGATCTATATAAGAGAGATTGTCAGATTGCACGGTGTGCCCTTATCTATCATATCAGACCAAGGTACTCAGTTTACCTCCCATTTCTAGAGAGTATTTCAGCGAGAGTTGGGGACACAGATTGAGTTGAGCACATCATTTCATCCTCAGACGAATGGACAGTCCGAGCGTACTATTCAAATTTTGGAGGATATGTTGCAGGCATGTGTTATTGATTTTGGTGGTTCATGAGATTAGTTCTTGCCTTTAGTAGAGTTTGCCTACAACAACAGTTACCAGTCGAGCATTCAGATGGCTCCGTATGAGGCGTTGTATGGTAGGCGATGTCGGTCTCCAGTCGGATGGTTTGAGCCCAGAGAGGCTAGGTTATTGGGTTCTGAGTTAGTCCAGGATGCCTTGGATAAGGTGAAGATCATTCAGGATAGGCTTCGTACAGCTCAGTCCAGGCAAAAGAGCTATGCAGATCGTAAAGTTCGAGATTTGGCTTTTATGGTAAGAGACCATGTGTTCTTTCCAGTGTCGCCTATGAAGAGCGTGATGAGATTCGGAAAGAAGGGCAAGTTGAGCCCTAAGTATATTGGTCCATTTGAGATTTTGGACAAGGTAGGGTAGGTGGCCTACAGACTTGCCTTGCCACCGCATTTATC
>ML287559.1:11522-22681 GCA_005239495.1 Nicotiana undulata | reverse complement strand
TGATGATGCCCACAGAGGCGAATGTTCTATGATGATGATGATGCCCACAGAGGCGGATGTTCTTAAAAGGTTATGTATATATATGTATCACGCATTTCATGTTATTATCTCTTGGAGGCACTCAGATGCTACAGGTTGTATCTCATACATCTCTCTTTACATTACTATTCTTATTTATGTTTTTTCTGCCTTACATACTCAGTACATTATCCGTACTGACGTTCTTTTGTTGGGGACGTTGCATTCATGCCTGCAGGTATAGACAATCAGTTTGACGAGCCCTCATAGTAGACGAGATTGGCTTTCAGCGAAGGATCGTTAAGACTCCACCTCATTTAGAGTGCAGCCGAGTCTATATCATTGTGTCAGAGTTTTGCTACAGACTTATTGGTAGGCCGGTACCCTGTCCCATTTGATGTCAAATAATCTTAGAGGCTTTGTAGGCAGAGGTTCAGTTTGTATATTATGTCAGAGGCCTTGACGGCCCATATGTTTTCATGTTTTTAAAAAAAACAAAAAAATGATTCAGTCATACAGTATTTTTCCACTTACAGATAGGCATTACAAGTTGTGGCCATGTTGGCCCATGATAGTTACAAAAGGAATGAATGAGTTACATAGTGGTTTGCTCGGGTCAGTACGGCACCGGGTGCCAGCCACGCCTCCCCAAGTTTGGGACGTTACATAATCACCCAGAATCCATCCGAGGCCCGCGGGACCCCGTCCAATCACACGGACTTGCTCGAGGCCTCAAATCACATCAAACAACATCGAAACGACGAATCTCTCTCCAATCCAAATCTTTAAGAACTTAGAATTTCAAAGTTCTACATCTGACGCCGAAACCCATCAAATCACATGCGATTGACCCCAAATTTTGCACACAAGTCATATTAGACATTACGGACCTGCTGCAACTTCCGAAATCGCACTCCGACCCCGATATCAAAATTTCCACTTCCGGTCGGATTCTTCAAAAACCTTCAAATTTCTATCTTTAGCCAAAGGACTTCAAACTGACCTTCGGACATCCGAATTCACTTCCTATCGAGCTCCCAACTTCAGAATCACAAAACGAAGCTATTACCAGACTCAGAATCCCAAAAGGACATCAATATCTCTAAAATACGCTTCAAGCCAAATTAGGAAATTCCTTCAAAAAATGCTGACTTCCACAATATACGCAGAAACGCTCCCGGGTTATCCAAAACCCGATCCGGACATACGTCCAAGTCTGAGATCCTCATACAAACTTGATGGAGCCTTCAGATCCTGATTCCGAGGTCGTTTACTCCAAATTCTAATCTTAGTCCATCCTTCCAACTTAAGGCTTACGAAATGAGAATTCTCTTTCCATATCCACCCGAACTTCCCGAATTTCAATTCTGACCATGCGCACAAGTCATAATACCTGAAATGAAGTTGTTCATGGCCTCAAACCACTGAATAACATGCTAGAGCTCAAAACGACCGGTCGAGTGATTACAATTCCTTTTCATGCATCAGTTCTTAAACTAAGTGTATTAAAGTGTAATCGTAAGGACATGATATCTAACGCACAGATATGAAGATTGATGTGTATGCAGAACCTAAGCATGGTCTTTAATGCATGAGTGTACATCATTTAAACATGTGTTCAGAGATATTTGAAGACGGCTTGTTTATTAGCGTTATTTTTATCCTAAAACAGGATTTCTAAGTGTCAACATTGCAATGTTTAAATACAGTTTCGGGAGATGCAAAATTATACGTTCATTAATGTTGTTTAGCCTAAAAACAGGATCTCTTGGCGTATATGGCAGCTGAGAACATGATAGTAGAGAATACCATTTATTAGCAGGATTTTTCTAAGTGAAAGTGAGCATGTTGAAACAGTAGGTATGAGGCCTAAGAAACATGATTTCTAATGCATGAATTTGAGCATATAAACCTAAACATGATATATATTGTACAAGTAGGAAATAAAACCTAATAGCATGGTTTCTACCCTTTTAATAGCTAAGCATGCATAGTTTCCCCCTCCTTTTTCACTATCCATCCCCTGAGTTGTTTACAAATTATTACAGGCCTAGGATTATGAATTACATAACCAAAATAGAAAATAACAAGTTATTCTATAGAGAGCCTTCAATTAGGCCCAAATCCTCCAAACCTCATTGCCACATGCTATTTCACAGCCTTTCATAGTCCGGGTGTGACAAAGTTCCCTAAGGACCTCAAGGGCTCCCGGGCAATGCTCACACACAGACTTGGTAACCAGGAATTGAACATGTGCAGTGTGGAAAGGCCAGCCTCGGTTCAGAGTTCAGAGGGAGCTCAGGGGTCCCAAAGCAGTGCTCACACTGAGAGGGCAGAACTTAAGGGTCTAGGAATAAAGTGAAGTGCGGGAGATAAGTTCGAAAAGGTTTTGACAAAAAATAGTACTGGATTGATTCAATAAGTAAAGAAGTTTTCTAAAAGGGGTTTTGATCAGTAATGAAACAGCTTGAGTATAAGGTAAACATCTTTGGAAAAGAAGCAAATAACTTGAACGGGTCCAGTACATTCAAACATAGATTTCACTCAGGGGCAGTGGGAATTGGGGACACATAGAAACAGGTTAGGATACATATTAGCATTAGAGTGTCACAGACTAGTATTGAGTCTGAACAGTCACAAACACAATTGGTCACCGAGAATTCATGCCAAGATCTAAACATAATCAGACTCGAGGGAGTACTGGGAGAGGGTAGTACATGGTAACACATAGGTTTAAGAAAACAATTTAGAGTATAGCATGTGTTCAAGATTGCATGTAGACTATACACTAGGGATCATAGAAGACACAAACAGGATGACATTGAAACACATAAGAGGGAGTATACGTGCTGAGGCTAAAGGGGAGGGGTACTAAGAACTAAACAACAGAGTATACCTAAATAAGTTGCAAGTAGGACAACAGAACCATAAGTAAAACAGATTAGGAATAACATGAATTGAAATACCCAAAGAAACATATTATTTTGGAACTTTAAACGTAAGTTGGAAACATACCAGTTCAAGACAGCAAATACAAAGTAAGGAGTAAGCAAATAGAACAAGCTAGTATGGGCTTTCAGCATACTAGCAACAGCAAGCAATCAAGAGGAGCAATAGAATGTGTGTGTGAGTAAAAGAGAGTAGAACAAGGTATATGTTCCTGTGTTATGCCAATGAGAGTACAGGCATTTATAGTCTTAAACAGGCCGGAGAAATAAGGTAAGAAACACTAATTTAGCAGAGTTTTAGGAAGAACCTCAATCAGAATCAATTAAAGAACCGGGCTCCCTTTAATTAGGGAGTCATAGTTCAAATGGTTACAAGTTGTTTTAAACAAGGAAAAAGATCAATTACAAAACTGACTTTACCATATTAGGGGCAGTAAAAGCATGTGGCACGTAATAAGGACTGAATACATAATATTTTAAATAAGAAAAGTATATATCAAGTAATTAATAGCATATTTGTGCACATAAATAGGGTGGAGTACAATTTTAATTCTGAAAATTGGTTCAAAGAATCACGCATGAGATTGAAAATTACAGGGAATTAGCAATAACTAAGGAAAGTATCACACAAGTAAGGAAGTAATTCAAAATTATGAAAGAGCTCTAAGGAAAAATGCACAAAATCACAGACTCAGGGAAGATATCACATGTCTAAGGAGATTACACAAAATCAACATAAATTATTATGTGAACAATAAATAAACGAATAGTCAGACCTATTAAACGATAGATAACATGTGTCGAACAAAATCAGATAAACCCTAAGAACAAATTAGAGCAAGAAGCACAAAAACATATAGAACATACATGAAACCTAGAATGTTCATGAGAGGCATGCAAACATATCGCAAACAGATTCTAACATTTCAAATAGAACCCAGAAGTATGAGGGTTTCTTAACTAAAAATAAATCGAACGAAAGAAAAGACTCAGGTGATGTTCAAACATGCTAAAAATCACAAAGTAATTGTTGAAAATCCAAAAGAAATCATTTTGCAAAAGGATTTCGAAACCCTAGTCTGAAAAATTAGGAAATCGTTCAAGAAATGGGAGAATCTTTAAAGAAAACATAGGAAAATCTCATAGTATACATAGATCTATTACAGATCTAAAAGAATCGGAAGATTCCGAAGTTAGGGTTTAAAGGGTGAACCCAGAGATGAAGGTGTCGGCCTAGAAACCCATAGTTTTAGGCCAAAGATGGAGAGATCTTACTCAAAATCGAGCCTTGGAGGCCTGAAGCAAGCATGAACAAACCATAGGTGTGAGTATACTGGTCCTTGTCCTTTGAGGGCCTTAGGGATAGCATTACCGGCACAAAGAAACCATAGGAGGCAAGAGGACGGTGAGGATTTCATGGTCTCCGCCAAAGAGACGGCCGAAGAAGACGAACGGCTTCATTAGAGATGGAGGAGACTAGAAGTCTCTAGAGAGCTAGAGAGATAACGAGAGGGAGTAGAGAGATGAGAGACCGAGTGAAATGAGGGGTAGGTCTAGGTTTAATTATGGTAACATTAATCAGGGTCGTTGATCTAAATTGATCAACGGCTCAGATTAGTTTTGGGGTTGGGCCAGGTAGAGATTTAGGTTTGGGCTGGGGTTAATTGGGTTAATTATATCAGGTGGGTTGGGTTTAATTTAGGCTATGTTTTAAATAAAAATGGCTAATTGTTAAATACCCATTAAAATCAAATAAATAATTAATAAAAATAGCTAATAATTATATAAAAATAAAATCAATGCTACATAGATGAAACTTAAGGTAATTAGCTAATATTAAAAATATAAAATGACTGATTATTAAATTAAAATAGCATAAATGTACAATTAGGCTATAATTGCAAAATTTGTAACTAGAGCTAAATAATGCCAAATTGGCTAAGTTACCAGAATAATTAAATCCCAATAGGATTAAAATACTATATTGAGCTGGGAAATATTTGAAAATTATCTGTAATACAATTTATGCATAATTATTGAATAAAAATACTGAATAAATTGGAAAAGAAATTAATAAAATATGTAAAATTATGGGAAAACTGCAAGTTATTATAAAAAGCGATTTTGAAGGCATATATGCAAATTTTACAATAATTTGAGGAAAGATTGGGTATCAACAAGCTGGCTATTACTGGATTGACATGGAAAAAGATGCGAAAGAGTTTGTTCGAAAATGCGATAACTGCCAAAGACATGCACCGATGATTCACCAACTCGGGGAACTACTCTCGTCGGTTTTGTCACCATGGCCATTCATGAAGTTGGGAATGGACATCGTCGGCCCTCTTGCATGGGCACCAGGTCAAGCTCAATTTATTTTATTTATGACTAACTATTTTTCTAAGTGGGTTAAAGCACAGGCCTTCGAGAAAGTTAGGAAGAAAGAAGTCATCAACTTCATTTGGGATCACATCATATGTCGATTTGGAATGCCATCCAAAATTGTGTGTGATAACGAGAAACGGTTCATCGGCAACAAAGTAACCAAATTTCTCGAAGACCATAAGATCAAAAGAATCCTATCAACACCTTATCATCCTAGCAAGAACGGGCAAGCCGAATAGACCAACAAAATCATCATCCAAAATCTTAAGAAGAGGTTAACCGATGCCAAAGGAAAGTAGAAGAAAATTCTACCTGAAGTTCTTTGGGCATACTGCACAACCTGGAAATCCAGTACCGGGGCTACCCCATTCTCGTTATTTTATGGCGTTGAAGCTCTAATACCGGTCGAATTACGAGAGATGAGTATAAGGTTTTGATATGCAACAAAGGAATCAAAAGATGAGGCCATGAATATGAGCCTAAAACTATTGGATGAAAGGCGTGAAGCCGCCCTCGTCCGATTGGTCGCCCAAAACAACGGATTAAGAGATACTACAATCGAAGAGACAATCATCGATATTTTAACGTCGGGCACTTAGTGCTAAGGAAATCCACCCTCAACACCCGAAATCCGAATGAAGGGAAATTGGGTCCGAATTAGGAAGGATCGTACCAAATTCTCGAGGTCACGGGAAAAGAGTCCTACAAGCTCAGAACAATTAATGGAGAACAATTATATAGCAATTAGAACATAACTCACCAAAAATGGTATTACTGCTAAGGTACGACCCCTTTCCATTTCTTTTTTATTTTAGATTAACACTTGCAGGTGGTTAACAAGAAACAACGATGGATTTTCTGGCGAACGTCACAAAGTCTTCAGGTCTGAAAGGACGTGTTGCACTATTTTTCCCTTAGACCCATTTTGTCCCAAATGGGTTTTTCGATGAGGTTTTTAATGAGGCAAAAATGATACATGCTAATTTAGAATCAATCCCGATTATGGATCGGCACCGAAGATCAATTCAACAATATCCGAGGTTCCTTTCGCAATCAACCTCGAATACTGGGGGGCTACCCTTAGATATGCATTATCTTCGAATATCAACTCTAGCGAGGAAACTAATTTATAAAGGGGGGGTCGTTTTATTGTAAGGGCCAAACAGCCAAAACGAATCATGCCCACGTAGATTGCTCGAGCCCTGGCATAAAACATGTACGCATGTATAATTGTTTTGATCGAGAATAAAGAGAAGTATTTTCCTTTCAATCATCTTATGTTTTAAAAAATGTCCTCTTCACATCCCTTAAAGAGTTTCGTACTTCCGAAAATAACGATCCCAAGGGCAATACTTAACTGGAATACGAACGAACACTCTCTCACTCAGGGACTACCGTCCAATTCAAACAGCCCAAGTCATCAAGCCTCGAGGGCAAAAGACCTATTAGGCAACTTCCCGGTTTTTAAAAGCCACAGCCACCCTACTCGGGGACTATTATTTAGGGCAAGCCCAGAATAACTCGGGAAAACAATCCCATTGGGAAGCTCTCGAACTAAAAGGCTACGGACAATTTAACACGGCTCGGAGACGTCCGAAATCCGTAACAAAAATAGGCCTTCGAAAAAGAAAAAGTTCTTTCACAACCGGTTCTCAAAGCTACCCTTGGCAAAGTCATAAACTTAAGATATCTTCGGGGGAAAAACCTCGCTAACGTCGAACCCCAACAACGCCTTAACCCATAAAGGCAATAAAGGCAAGGTTTGTTCGAACCTTCGAACACAACCTCATTATTTCATGCTTAGGCATTTCAACCTTTGTGAATACAAGTAGTAAAGCAATAAAAATTTGAGAGGCGAAAGGGGAAGAAAATCCTCATATATATAAATATATATATAATATTTTTTTTACAAAGTCCAGATCGGCCTAATACAAAAATTTACAACGGCCAAATGGCCTAAACAAGATGCAAAAGAAAGTGAAAAATATAAAGGTCTAAGTGGACTGGTCTTCATCTGAAGTAGCATCTTCATCGTCGAGATCTTCCCCGAGTAACTTAAGCTCTTGAAGTCTTCCTCAGTAAAGGCAATCTTTCGGGCCGTGGCTTCCTCTGCTTTGGCATTCTCGATTTTGGCCATAATGTTGAAGCCCTGAGCATGAGATCCCTTGAAGGCTTCCCTTCGATCTTGCCATTTTGCATGATCCACCATGCTCTTGGCCTTCGCCTGGATGGCTTCGACATCAACCTTAAATTGGGCCATTTTAGCATCAGCTTTGGTATTGGCCACGGCCGCCTCAGATCTTGCCACTTCGAGTTCATTGGTCAAATTTGCCTTATCAAAAATAGCCAAGTCCAGCTGAGATTAAAGCTCTTTGATCTTCTCGACCTGCACCGAGGCCTTCTCTTTTGCAGCTTGGAGCTGGGTATCGGCCAACTCCAATTATGCTTGGACTGTTTCCTTTTTCAAGGCTAAGATGTCCATGTTCTTTTCGAACTCTTCAACCTCGTCTTGTATCGCATCTACCTACGTCTTGATATGTCCAATATGTTCGAGCCTTTGTCGACCTGCAGAATCGGATCTATTGTTACTATCTCCAACTAATCTTCACAATCGTGAAGTACTTGGAATACATGCTCGGCTATCTCGACATGCTTACTCTAAGCCGCTTCTAAATCGGCTCGAAGCTTCTCATTCAGAAGTTTGTAAGTATTCCCCTTCTCGGTGAGTTCTCATACCTCAGCCTCGTGCTTCTCCGAAATCCGGAAGAAAGCTTCATGATGCAACACTGAAGCTTGCAAGTAGGGAGAAAGATGTTAGAATTATTCAGAACTTCAAGTTTAAAATAAATAAAGAAGCGACCCTCGAACTTACCCGTTTTAGAGCATGTTGGGCCTCGTTAAAAAGGAAAGGCATTCATCACTACTTGATCTTCATGAGTCACCAACCATCTGAGGTAGCTAGAAACCCCCACGAGGGTAGAGAAGACTCTAGCATCCTCGCAGCCAAAAATAGTTATCGACCGCATGCGGTCGGGGTCAACACTTGGGGCCGGGAATTGACCTACCAGTTTTGGGCTCGATGGCGACCTAGTAGCACCCGATGACGGTACTTTATTTGGCATCGCTAAGCCACCAAGCCCGGCGATATCTTCCAAAGCGGTAGACTCAAATCCATCTAAAAATCCATGAATGTCGGCCACCCCCCGAGGCCCCTCGTAAGAACGGCTTTCTAACTGTCAACCGCATGAATCATGGCATTCAAAATTTGAGGGGAGATAGAAATTTCGATCACTCCGAGATCGTTCCTCGGGATATCTTCCGCATCTCGAGAAGCATCGTCTGTGGTCTCTCTTTCGACACTCTCGGGGACTTCGGCCACTGCCTCTCCTACGGCCTCCGTAGTTTGAGGTATCTTAGAGTCGCGTCTTACTCGGGCCACCAGCTCAGATTTTTCTTCATCCTCTTCAGACTCGTCCCTTAACCAATTGAGAGACTCCGATGAGATTTCTCGGGCTCCTACATTTTTTGGCTTGTGCGCCAACCGCTTCCTCGGTCTCTTCCTCTTTTCCGAGCTTGGGGAGCTCAGAGCCCATTTCCTCTTCTTCGCTTTGGACTACTTTGTAGAAGGTTGTTGGGGAAGGACTTCTTCACCACCAGATAATTGTGATATCCATCTCGAGGCCTACAAAAGCAAAAAAGATGAGTATGCTCGAGAAGAAGCCCGGACGATAACCGTTCTAAGAAAGAAACTTACCATGATTGCGGGCCTCCCATCGACCCTTCGATAACTCTGTCCAAGCACGCTAGGGGTATGGTACCTGTGACACCTAGCCCTCGACCCATTTCCTAAGTTCCAGAATTAGGTCCGGCATTTGAGCCATAGCTGCGACACCAAAAACATCAATAAAGAAAGAAATAAGAAGAAAAACAATGAGATTTAACCTTCAAAACAAAGTACTACTTACGTTTCATTTTCCATTTCTCCGGAAATGACATGTCTCCGGCAAGGATTAGGTCCAAAGTCTTCACTCGAATAAATCGGCCCATCCAGCCTCAGTCCCGAGATTCATCTATGCTGGAGAACGACGTCGTACTGGCCCGGTGAGCAAGCTTGATCAGCCCTCCTCGATAGAGTCGGGGACTGTAAAGGCGCATAAGGTGATAGAGGGTGAAAGGACATTCCTCGATTTTTCTTATGAAAAATCGGAGGAGAATCACTATTCTCCATAAAGAAGGATGGATCTGGCCAAGGGCCACGTCGTACCTTTTGTAGAAGGCGATGATAACAGGGTCTAAGGGACTAGACGTGAAGGGGTAAGTGTAAACACTTAGAAAACCCTCCACATGGGTAGTGATCGATTCCTTGGGAAAAGGAACTACCACATGCTTATTGTACCGGTTGCTGTCCTCTTTAACCTTGGCGAGGAGGTCTTTGGGGATCGTGCATGTGTACCTCGAGACCAGCTCACATCGGCCCGATACCTAGCAGGTCTTTTCGACCTTAAACTTAGTAACAGTTGGGCACCCTGACGGAATGAATTCCTTAGGGTGGGGCTCCGCCGCAGCCTCACCATCGGTGGATCGTGATAAAGAAGCGGCCTCCTTTTGCGGTACGGTCTTGGAAGCTTTCACCGTTGATGAACAAGAGAAAAGAGAATTAAGATAGTATGCGGTTTGATGAGAGTTCAAGAAACTTGGGTGCAGAAGTTGTAAAGCAAAGGGATTTTTAAAGACGAAGCAAGAGTAGGAAGAGCTTTCAACGTAAAAGTTTGAATGAGGAAAGGCTAAGGTACTTATAGCTTGCTGGTGACGATTCACAACCGGTAGTGGCCAACCAGCGACTGACAAGCATTTACTGCCTTGGTAACTGGACCGACGGGACATTTCAGTATCCATTTGTTGCTTGCGTCATACTCAGGTTCGTCGCTTACATCATTACCCATCGAGACGGAGCTCAAAATTTCATATCATATCTTGTTATCTTCTTTCCGAGAAATGAGGGGACTATCTGTATACGGCCAAAAACGGGCTTTCCCTTCGTATGACTAATCGAGACTGGAATATGATACGCCAAGGTTCAACCTCATGTTATATCGAACCATGGTGCGAAGTTAGATTGCCGAGCTCATGATCCAGAGACCGATCAAGATCGAGATCGGCCAAGATCGAGACCAAGCAAGATGGAAATCGAGCGAGACAGGGGGTAGTTTACCGAGCCGAATAATAGAAAGCCGAAATATCCGTAATCAAGCAAGGATCACGGAGACAATCCCAGCACCTATCTGTAACGACCCATAAATTTTCTTAACTAAAAATGATGCCCGGGTAGGCCCCCATGTTGTTAATACAGTAGTAATTCTTAAAATGCACCCTTTTGGAGTAAAAAGTACCTCCAGGACTTAAAAGATATAATTTTCCAGATTTGCGAAGGTCTGCGGTCCACTATGCGATAGTAGTTCAGGTATGCGGACCGCATAGTGATCGCATACTTGGACAGTTTGTTGTCCATTTTGAGGACAGCTATGCGGCTTAGAATGCGATCGCATTTCATGGATGCGGGACGCATAATTGTCGCATTCTTGCACCTTAATTTTTTGCGGAGGGAGTTATGCGATCGCATAACAGGATCGCATAATGGTCGCATACCTGGGCAGTCTGCTTCTCTTTTTGGACCAGTTGAAGGCCACTTATGCGACAGGTATGCGGACTGCATAACAGGAATGTGATCGCATTCCTGACCGCATACCTGCTTTGGGGCTGCTAATTTCTAATTTTAAAACCCGACCCCCAGTTTAATAAAACAACCCC
>ML287559.1:0-11406 GCA_005239495.1 Nicotiana undulata | reverse complement strand
AAAACACCCCCCCCCCCCCCCTTCATTTTTAACGTCTATCTGACAAAAATAGAGAGAAATGAAAGTGTGTTCTAGTGAGGGAAGTCCTCATCTTCCCCAAATTGGTCCTCCATCTCTACTCAGGCTTGGAATTAATCGAGTACTCGTCATCTTCTTCACCATAAGAGGTAAGTCTTCACCCCATTTCCCTAAATTCTCATATTTTAGTTAGAATAGAACACACATAGGTTAGTTCTTGAGAATGAAAGTGAAGACCTTGCATGCATGTGAATAATCTTCCATAATCTAACAAAGGGAAGTAGGCTAGAGCAATCTTTCACTAAAAAGGGCTAGTTAATCTGAAGGATCACATAGTATTTGATAAAATGCCCAAATGAGTTCAAGGTTCCTAACTCTAAGTGTGAATGTGTCACATTGTAAATTAGATTGAAGGCGTTAGAAGGTCCGGTGATTTGGGATAGAAACTAAAGGGGAATTCCAACGTGAGGTATGTATGGCTAACTCTAATCCTCCTAGGATAAACCTGTTGTGGTCATTTTCCGGGTATGACTCTCTTATTGACCTCCTATGGAAATTATGTGCTCTATGTGCTTAATTGAGGAATTCTTGTTTCCATGTTGCTATATGCTACCACCATGATGTCTTGCTAGTGGAAGGTATAAATGTTGATCATTATGTTCTTCCTTATTGTGTGTGTGCTCCTATTATATGATGGGTGTGAAAAATGTAAAGGGTGGATCGTTATGGAATATGAGTAAAGATATGGTAATGATGTGAAATGTGAAACATGAGGTTGAACTGTTATGAAGTACGAAACAATGGATTGGGAAATTGTGAAACATGAATTAATGGATTGGATGGTTATGGAATATGGATTAAAGGATGAATTATTGTGAAATGTGAATCAAAGGATTCTAATTATATGAAAGATGAATCAAAGAACAATGTGTGTTGGGGATCAAAACAAAAGTTAAAAATGATGTAAATGATCTAAAATATCCATAATTGTACCAGGAGAATGTCTTAGGGGTGAGAAGGCATATCTGATCTGGCTGGGATTGGACTCCATGCCGTACACATGGATGACTTTATGTTGTGATATGATTATGATATGATGATGATTATTTTCCTCACTGTTTTAGTTGAGATGGCCTATTCGATCGGGCAGAGATCGGACTCTGTGTGCTATGCACGAGTCGCGGTGTTAGCCTAGCCGATTCGGGCAGAGATCGAACTCCGTGAGAACAAGACACGGTGGTTATATGTGATGTGATTGAAATTCGGACCTCACCTAGGATGGCTTAGCCGATCGGGCAGAGATCGGACTCCGTGTGACAACGACACGGTGGATCAGTAATAATAATAACAAGATGAAACTTAAAAGTACATTAACCAAAAGATGGCAAAACGGGATGTGGTATGTGGTAATTCTTGTTGTGACTTTCCATGTTTCAGTGTATTGTTGTATGATGCCTCTTCTCATGTTTGACTGTTATTGTTTATCCTATCTGGAGTAGGTTTGTTCATACATACTAGTACTATTCAATGGTACTAACGTCCCTTTTACCGGGGGCGCTACATCTTTTATATAGATGTAGGTGGTTCCATAGCAGGTAGCTCTGATTGCCGATAGTGGTGCCTTCCCTCCATCTTCTCAGCAGTCTTGGTGCGCCCCACTTCTTCTCGGGGCCGTGTGTAGTTCATGTTGGATCATTTTGTTTATGTCGTCTTCTTTTGAGGTATAGCCGGGGCCTTGTCGCCGGCAAGTCTATGTATATTGTTCGTACTCTTAGAGGCTCTGTAGACACTTTGTGGGTTGTATATATATTTTGGGTAGTAGTCGTATTTACTCGCACTCGTGGTTCCCCCTCGGGAATTTTGTACCTAGTTTATGTGTTTTGGAGTTATTAAATGTTAAAAGAGGTAAAATGGACTTATGTTGCAAAAGCATGCTTTGATTCCATTCTATTGTTTCACTTATAAAACATACATTATGATCGCGGGGTAACGTGTTGGGTAGGAAAGGCAATCCAGGTCCGCTTGGCCGGGTTCATCCGGTTAGGCGTCGGTCTCGTACTTCGGTCTTGGGGCGTGAAAAACTTGGTATTAGAGCCTCGGGTTTTAAAAGTGTCCTAGGATGTCTCGGAGCCGTGTCTAGTAGAGCCCTTCTTATCGGTGTGTTGTCGACCACATCTATAATTAGGGGGTTTCATGGACATTTAGGAAAATACCCTTTATTGTCATTCTGTATCGTGCGATGTGGTGAAAGGTGAGGTTGTTGCCTCTAACTCGTGCATTGTTCCAACTTTTAGTAAATGGAACCCAAGAAGAGAGCTCGACTCGGCCTAGAGGCCAATGCCACCCCGGGAGTGGTTATAAATTCACCATATGTTGGTGCGGGTGCGAATGATTCCCCGACCATAAACCAGCCTGACTCCTCCGCTCCAGGCCAGACTATTCATATTCCCGCTCCAGCGGAGGGAGCTGAAATCCCTCCCGCTGATATTCCTGACCCACCTCCAGCTCCAGCTTCCGGTCCCGGTATTTCTGATGGGGACCTCAGGGGAGCTATCCAGATGTTGACCCAGTTAGTGGCCTCCCAGGCCCAAAGATCAAATGTTGCCCCTACGTCCTCTAGCGAGCCAGGGGATTCTTCAAGTTCCACAGTCAACCAGTTTCTACGGTTAGCCCCTCCAGAGTTCACAGGCACCGACCCAGAGGCTGATCCTCAGGAGTTCATTGATGAGATGTACAAAACCCTCCGAGTTATGAGGTCTACTGAGACAGAGGGGGTTGAGTTGGCTTCCTATCGTCTAAAGGGAGCGGCATATTTGTGGTTCGAGATGTTGGAGAGTTCCCGTGGAGAGGGGAGCCCTCCAGCGAGGTGGGATGAGTTTGTAGATGCCTTCATGGAACATTTCTTGCCCGTCGAGACTATTGCAGCCCGTGCTACAGAGTTTGAGGTCCTCAAGCAAGGCAACAGGAGTGTGTGGGAGTACCATATGGAGTTCGTGCGCTTTTCCAAATATGCTATTCATATTGTGTCGACTATGGAGGCTAGAGTTTGTCGGTTCGTGCAGGGCCTTGGTCCCTTGGTTATTAATGAAGTTGCTACGGCTGCTCTGCATTCAGATATGAACTATGGGAAGATTGTTGGATTTTCCCAGGCCACAGAGGCCTGGAAATTGAAGATAAGGATGGAGAGAGAAAGTAGTAATAAAGCCTGATCGGCGGGCAACCTTGGGGGTTCTTTCGGAGGAGGGAGACAAGTTCTTGGGAAAGGGTCATCAGGACCATCCTAGTCTCATGCTCAGTCATCAGCTAGTGCCCCGCCACTAGGGCATCACCATCATCATCAGTAGGGAGGTCGTTTTGGGGCCAGTTCAGGCGGCAGGGGGTTCCATCAGCCAGGCCGTTCAGGTGGGAGGTTCCAGCAGCAGAGGGGCCCATGCCCCAAGTGTGAGAGGTCTCCTATTGGGCCATGTTATCTGGATCGGCCAGTATTCTATGGTTGTGGGGTGAGGGGTCATATTTATAGAGACTGCCCTTCATTCGGCTAGGGTGCAGGATGGGTTGCCGCCCAGCCATCTAGTTCTTCAGCTACTACATCTTCAGCACGCCCACCAGCCTGAGGCCCTTCAGCACCAGCTGGGCGTGGTGCAGCTAGGGGTGGTGCACAAGGTGGGGGAGGACCCAGTCGGTTCTATGCTTTGAGTGGTCGTCAGAGTGCAGAGTCTTCTTCAGATGTCGTCACAGGTATCCTGACTGTTCAATATCATGATGTTTATGCTCTTATTGATCCCGGGTCTTCCTTATCATATGTCACCCCTTTTGTTGTTTCGAGTTTTGGGATAGAACCCGAACAGCTCTATGAGTCATTCTCTGTGTCGACTCCGGTTGGTGAATCTATTACGGCCGCGCGAGTCTATAGGAACTGTGTTGTCACGGTGCGTGGTCGAGATACCACGGCCGATCTTGTTGAGTTGGGAATGGTAGATTTTGATGTGATTATAGGGATGGATTGGCTCTATTCGTGCTTTGCTAAACTCGATTGCCGAACCAGAATTATGAGGCTCGAGTTTCCTAGTGAACCAGTTATCGAGTGGGAGGGGAATAATATTGTGCCAAGAGGTAGGTTTATTTCCTACCTTAAGGCCTCAAAAATGATCAGAAAATAGTGCTTCTACCATTTGGTACGGGTTGCGGACACCACTTTGGAGGTGCCTTCTCCCGAGTCTGTGCCTGTCCTGAATGAGTTTCTTGAGGTTTTTTCGGATGATCTTCCTGGGATTCCACCAGATAGAGAGATTGATTTCGGGATTGATGTATTGCTAGATACGCAGCCAATATCTATTCCACCCTACAGAATGGCGCCGGCAGAATTGAGAGAGTTAAAAGAGCAATTGAGGGATCTTCTAGAAAAGGGTTTCATTAGGCCTAGTGTGCCGCCTTGGGGCGCACCGGTTCATTTTTTCAGAAAGAAAGATGGATCGCTTCAAATGTGTATTGATTATCGGCAGCTCAACAATGTCACCATCAAAAACAAGTACACATTACCTCGGATAGATGATTTGATCGACCAATTGTAAGGTGCTAGGTTCTTCTCAAAGATTTATTTACGGTCCGGGTATTACCAGTTGAAGATTAGGGAGCAGGATATTCCTAAGACCGCCTTCAGGACTCGTTATGGGCACTTCGAATTCTTGGTAATGTCTTTTGGGCTAACCAACGCCCCAGCAGCTTTTATGGATCTTATGAATCGGGTTTTCAAACCATTTATTGACTCTTTCGTGATAGTTTTCATCGACGATATCCTTGTTTATTCACGAAGTCAGGAAGACCATGCTAATCACCTCAAGGCAGTTTTGCAGACCCTTCATTAGCACCAGTTTTATGCAAAGTTCTCAAAATGTGAGTTTTGGCTAGAATCAGTCACCTTTTTGGTCCATGTTGTTTCCAAGGAGGGGATTCGGGTTTATCCCCAAAAGATCGCAGCAGTGAAGGATTGGCCTAGACCAATGAGCCCAACAAAGATTCGCAGTTTCTTGGGTTTAGCCGGGTATTATCGGAGGTTCGTGGAAGGGTTCTCTACTCTCGCCTCCCCATTGAATAAGTTGACACAGAAAGCGGTTAAGTTCTAGTGGTCTATTGATTGTGAAAAGAGTTTCCAGGAATTTAAATCAAGATTGACTTCTCCGCTGGTATTGACCTTGCCAGAAGGTACAGAGGGGTTTGTGGTGTACTGTGATGCTTCAAGGGTTGGTTTGGGGTGTGTGTTGATGCAATGTGGTAAGGTAATAGTGTATGCTTCAAGACAGCTCAAGAATCACGAGAAGCATTATCCGACTCATGATTTGGAGCTCGCAGCAGTTGTGTTTGCATTAAAAATCTGGCGGCATTATCTTTATGGGGTCCATGTGGACTTGTTCACATATCACAAGAGTCTTCAGTATTTATTCAAGCAAAAGGAATTGAACTTAAGGCAGCAGAGATGGTTGGAATTGCTCAAGAATTATGATATGAATATATTGTACCATCCAAGAAAGGTGAATGTGGTGGAAGACGCTCTTAGTCGAAAATCTATGGGTAGCTTGGCTCATTTGGAAGCAGATCATAGGCCTTTGGCTCGGGAGGTTTATCAGTTGGCCAGTCTAGGGGTCTGTATTTCGACCTCGGATGAAGGGAATGTCGTGGTGCGTAATAGAGCGGAGTCTTCACTTGTAGCGGAAGTCAAGGAAAAGCAAATCAGGGACCCAACATTGGAACAGTTGAGAGAGGCGATTCTGAATCACAAGACTACAGCATTTTCACTCGGCACTGATGACGGTGTTTTGCGGTGCCAAGGGAGGCTATGTGTTCCGGATGTGGATGATCTTCGGGAGAGAGTAATGGCAGAGGCTCACAATTCTAGGTATTCCGTACACCCAGGTTCTACAAAAATGTATCACGATCTCAAGGAGATTTATTGGTGGAATGGTATGAAGAGGGGTGTGGCGGACTTTGTGGCTAGGTGTCTGAATTGTCAGCAAGTGAAGGTCGAGCATCAGAGGCCCAGTGGGTTGGCGCAGATTATGGAAATACCAATATGGAAATAGGAGATGATCAAAATGGACTTTGTGGTGGGGTTACCCCGCACTCCGCGTAAGTTCAACTCAATTTGAGTGATAGTGGATCGGCTCACGAAGTCAGCACATTTCTTGCCAGTAAAGTCCACAGATACTGCAGAGCAGTACGTAGAGTTATATATCAAATAAATAGTCAGGCTCCATGGCACTCCAGTATCTATTAGTTCGGATCAAGGGGCCCAGTTCACCGCTATCATTTGGAAGAATTTTCAGCAAGGTTTGGGTACGCAGATAAATCTCAGCACAGCATTCCACCCGCAGACTGATGGGCAAGCAAAGCGGACTATTCAGACGTTTGAAGATATGTTATGAGCTTGTGTACTTGATTTTAAGGGTAGTTGGGATGATCACTTGCCGCTTATAGAGTTTTCTACAACAATAGTTTCCATACTAGTATTCAGATGGCCCTATTTGAGGCATTGTACGGAAGAAGGTGTAGGTCTCCAATTGGGTGGTTCGAGGTTAGAGAGGCGGAATTTCTAGGACCGGATCTTGTGCATCAAGCTATGGAGAAGGTTAGAGTCATTTCAGAGAGGTTGAAAACTACTCAGAGTCGTCAGAAATCTTATTCGGACGTTTGTCGTAAGGATTTGGAGTTTCAAGTAGATGATTGGGTATTCTTGAAGGTATCTCCCATGAAGGAGTTATGCGGTTTGGAAAGAAGGGGAAGTTGAGCCCAAGGTATGTCGGACTGTATAGGATTGCCCAGAGGATAGGACAGGTAGCGTAGGCTGGATCTGCCCCCTGAAATGTAATTAGTGCACCTAGTGTTTCATTTGTCCATGCTGAAGGAGGTAATTGGGGATCCATCTACCATCGTACTGGTTGAGACTGTTGAAGTTAATGAAGAGTTGTCGTATGAAGAGGTTCCCGTCGCTATTCTTGATAGGCAAGTTCGTCGATTGAGAAACAAGGAGATTGCTTCGGTTAAAGTGTTATGGAAGAGTCAACAAGTCGAGGAAGCCACGTGGGAAGCGGAAAGTGAAATGAAAGAAAAATACCCTCATTTGTTTGAATAAGTCAAGTAGTGGTTTTGAAGATTGTTATCTCTAGGCAAATGCATTTTTGTGTCATATTTTGTGCAAGAACACCCCACTCCCCATCTTCCCTTCTCTTATGACTCTTCAACCTTGTACCATATTTGTATGTATCGTGTTAGTTGAATTATATGCAATTCATTGAAATAACTGAATTATGTGTCATTCGTTGTGTTAACTGAACTATGTAGGACTTGTTGAATTGTGTTTCGGGGGCTCTCTAGTAGGTGGATAGGCCTATTTACAGAGGAAAATCTGGCAAAATGTTCAGAAAATATCATAGTTAGTGAAAATTGGGGGCTGGTATCTGTATGTTTTCTTACCCAAGTAACTCCCCAAATCCTCATTCGAGGACGAATGATTTTAAGTGGGGCAGGATGTAAAGACCCGTAAATTTTCTTAACTAAAAACGATGCCCAGGTAGGACCCCATGTTGTTAATACAGTAGTAATTCTTAAAACGCAGCATTTTGGAGTAAAAAGTACCCCCAAGACTTAAAAGATATAATTTTCCATATTTGCGCAGGTCTGCGGTCCACTATGTGATCGCAGATCAGGTTTGCGGACCGCATAGTAGTCGCATACTTGGACAGTTTGCTGTCTATTTTGAGGACAGCTATGCGGCCTATAATGCGATCTCATTTCACAAATGCGATCCGCATAGTTGTCGCATTCTTGCACCTTGATTTTTTGCGGAGGGAGTTATGCGACGCACTATACGATCACATAGCAGGTATGCGAACAGCATAGTGGTCGCATAACTGGGCAATCTGCTTCTCTTTTTGGCCCAGATGAAGGCCACTTATGCGACAGGTATGCGGACCGCATAACAGGAATGCGATCACATACCTGCTTCGGGGCTACTAATTTCTAATTTTAAAACCCGACCCCCAGTTTAATAAAACACCCCTCCCCTTCATTTTTAACGTCTATCTGACCAAAATAGAGACAAGTGAGAGTGGGTTCTAGTGAGGTAAAATCTCATCTTCCCCAAATTGGTCCTACATCTCTACTCAGGTCTGGAATTAATCGCGTAGTCGTCATATTCTTCACCATAAGAGGTAATTCTTCACCCCATTTCCCCAAATTCTCATATTTTAGTTAGAATAGAACACACATAGGTTGGTTCTTGAGAATGAAAGTTAAGACCTTGCATGCATGTGAATAATCTTCCATAATCTAACAAAGGGAAGTAGGATAGGGAAATCTTTCACTAAAAAGGGACTAGTTAATCTAAAGGATCACATAGTATTTGATAAAATGCCCAAATGAGTTCAAGGTTCCTAACTCTAAGTGTGAATGTGTCACATTGTAAATTAGATTGAAGGCGTTAGAAGGTCCGGTGATTTGGGATAGAAACTAAAGGGGAATTCCAACTCGAGGTATGTATGGCTAACTCTAATCCTCCTAAGACAAAACCCGTTGTGGTCATTTTCCGGGTATGACTCTCTTATTGACCTTCTATGGAAATTATGTGCTCTATGTGCTTAATTGAGGAATTCTTGTTTCCATGTTGCTATATGCTACCACCATGATGTCTTGCTAGTGGAAGGTATAAATGTTGATCATCATATTCTTCCTTATTGTGTGCGTGCTCCTATTATATGATGGGTGTGAAAAATGTAAAGGGTGGATTGTTATGGAATATGAGTAAAGATATGGTAATGATGTGAAATGTGAAACATGAGGTTGAACTGTTATGAAACACGAAACAATGGATTGGGAAATTGTGAAACATGAATTAATGGATTGGATGGTTATGGAATATGGATTAAAGGATTAATTGTTGTGAAATGTGAATCAAAGGATTCTAATGATATGAAATATGAATCAATGAACAATGTGTGTTGGGGATAAAAAAAAAGTTATAAATGATGTAAATGATCTAAAATATCCATAATTGTACCAGGAGAATGTCCTAGGGGTGAGGAGGCATATCCGATCTGGCTGGGATCGGACTCCATACCATACACATGGATGACTTTATGTTGTTATATGATTATGATATGATGATGATTATTGTCCTCACTGTTTCAGTTGAGATGGCCTAGCCGATCAGGCAGAGATCGGACTCCGTGTGCTATGAACGAGCCGCGGTGTTAGCCTAGCCGATTCGGGCAGAGATCGGACTCTGTGAGAACAAGCCACGGTGGTTATATGTGATGTGATTGAAATTCGGACCTCACCTAGGATGGCTTAGCCGATCGGGCAGAGATCGGACTCCATGTGAAAACGACACGGTGGATCATTAATAATAATAACAAGATAAAACTTAAAAGTAAATTAACCAAAAGATGGCAAAACGGGATGTGGGATGTGGTAATTCTTGTTGTGACTTTCCATGTTTCAGTGTACTGTTGTATGATGCCTCTTCTCATGTTTGACTGTTATTGTTTATCCTATCTGGAGTAGGTTTGTTCATACATACTAGTACTATTCAATGGTACTAACGTACTTTTTGCCGAGGCCGCTACATCTTTTATATGGATGTAGGTGGTTCCATAGTAGGTAGCTCCGATCGTCGATAGTGGTGCCTTCCCTCCATCTTCTCGGCAGTCTTGGTGAGCCCCACTTCTTCTCGGGGCCGTGTGTAGTTCATGTTGGCTCATTTTATTTATGCCGTCTTCTTTTGAGGTATAGTCGGGGCCTTGTCGCAGGCAAGTCTATGTATACTGTTTGTACTCTTAGAGGCTCCGTAGACACTTTGTGGGTTTTATATATGTTTTGGGTAGTAGTCGTATTTACTCGCACTCGTGGTTCCGCGTCGGGAATGTTGTACCTAGTTTATGTGTTTTGGAGTTATTAAATGTTAAAAGAGGTAAAATGGACTTATGTTGTAAAAGCATGCTTTGATTCCATTTTGTTGTTTCACTTATAAAACGTACATTATGATCGGGGGGTAACGCGTTGGGTAGGAAAGGCAATCCAGGTCCGCTTGGCCGGGTTCATCCAGTTAGGCGCCAGCCTCGTCCCTCGGTCTTTGGGCGTGACAGTATCAAGAAGAGGCCGATTAATTATCCAATCATGAAATTTCTTACTGTATTTAGAATTGTATCAAGAGTATGACTCCCCTACTATATAAACAGGGTCTGATCATTTGTAAGATACATCACATTTAAGCAATAGCAATACAGTGCCTTCTTCTAACTTTCAATATCTTGTTACTTTGTTCATATATCAGTGGAATCTTCACTTTGTTCGAGGGTGACCGAACTCGAGGGCCAAGGCTATACGATTCATTTGGTTTGTATTTATTTCTTTTATGGTCAATTTCAATATCAATATATATATTCTCAATTTGTGCCAAATTATATCACCTATCATTAAAGCCACGTATAAAATTCAATTGTTATCCGTTTTTGGGGTAGACAAACTTGTTGAAACGAGACAAAATGTGTACATTAATTTTTGAAGGTTTGGGTTGAATCTAACCATTGATAATGATTGGGATTAGTATTATGAATATCAAGTTTGGTGTCGATTTAAAATTACTTTTGAAGTAAAGGTGGCTAACGGGCGGGCCGGGCCGGGCTGGGTAGGAAAAATTAGGAACCGGACGGGTTACAAACCGGACCGGTTACGGTTAATTGTTAACGGGTTCGGGTTTATCCGGGTAAAAAATAACCCGTACGAGTAGGGGGTTTAACGGGCCGGTTACCTAATATTTTAATTTTTTTTTTTAATTTGTACACATATTTTAAATAAAATATATAAAGATAACAATGATTATGGAAAATATTGCACTTATAAATTGCAAGTGCAACATGTATTTCAATTATCAAATTTTAAATTTCAAAATTTAACTCTTACAACTTACAAGTTACAACCAAGTACTAAATTTGACAAGTACTAAATTCAAAGGTTTTGCATCGCCCTTGTAAGTTCTTCATAATCAATATGAACTGATTGTCCTTCTTCTGGAGTGTTAAATTCAGATGGGTTACCATGTGTTAATATATCTCCAATTTCCTCGTCTTCTGGGCTATCAACATCTTCACGTCCTTGATTTCTTCGTTCCGATCTAATCCAATNAGTATTGTTAGAAGCATTATCAAAAGACATACACAATACTTTTTGGTTAAGATTATAAAATTGAACAACTTCGCAAATAGTACTACTTATAAAAACAGCATTATGACTCTGATCTTCATCATATTTAAAAGCGATAATACGTTTTTGCAAACAAAATAAATCATCTATCCAATGACATGTAATTGTCAAATAATCATTTCCATTAACAGCATG
>ML287556.1:18462-76413 GCA_005239495.1 Nicotiana undulata | reverse complement strand
GTAACGAGTTTTTTCTCCCATTAAAATTTAACTAACATAATAGATAGGATATTGCGTACCTTCGTCGTCACACACTAAAACAGCACTTACCGCTATCTCCAAGACCGCTAGATAGATTAACAATTATTTGCCTTCCTCCGATTTTGACAGTAGCGGAGGACTCCACAAGTACCTTTTCAAATCCTTCGAAGCTTGCTTACATTTCGTAGTCCATTCGAAGTTGTTCTTCTTTTTGAGGAGTTAAAAGAAGTGATTGTGTTTCTCCGAAGACCGGGAATGGAACCTGCTTAAGGAGGTCATTTTCTGTTCAACCTATGAACCTCTTTTACGCTTGACAACTGGCTAGGGATATCTTCAATGGATTTAAATTTATCGGGGTTGACTTTGATCCCTCTCTGTGACACTAGGAGCCCCAAGAATTTACCGGATCTAACCCCGAATGTGCACTTTTTGGGGTTAAGCTTCGTGATGTGCTTTCTTAAGATGCCAAAGGTCTCTTGCATGTGTTTAAGATGATCCCCTGTGTTCAAAGACGTAACCAACATATCATCTATGGGAACTTCCATAGGTTTCCCTCTTCTTTTTTCAAACATCTTGTTTACGAGCCTTTGATAAGTGGCTCCGGAATTCTTTAGCCCGTAAGGCATCACATTATAGCAATATGTGTCGAAGTTCATTATGAACAAAGTTTTTTCCTGATCCTCCGGGTTAATCTTGGTTTGGTAGTACCCAAAGTAAGCATCAAGGAAACTCACTAACTTGTGTTCGGGCGTCGCATCAATCATTTGATCAATGTTTAGCAATAAAAACGAGTCCTTTCGGCACGCCTTATTTAAATCCTTATAGTCTACGCATATGTAAAATTTATTGTTATTCTTTTGAACTACTACTATATTAGCTAGCTAGTCAGGATACTTTTACCTCTCGGATTGAACTAATATCGAGTAAACGAGTTACCTTTTCTTTGACTAATTTGTTTTTGACCTCGGCAATAGGACAATTTTTTCTGTCTTACCGAAAGGATGTTAGGATCCAGGCTTAGTTTGTGCACGGCCACTTCCATCGGGATACCGGTCATATCCGCATACGACCATGCAAAGCAATCAACATTAATTTTAAGAAATTTAATAAAAACAGACCTGAGCTCGGGGTTTAATCCTATCCCAAAGTGGAACATCCTCTATAAGAAATTTTCGAACAATGTAGCTTGCTCAAGTTCTTCCGTCGTGGACTTTGTTGCGTCCTGGTACCTGGAAATGTCTTGCTACCTCATAGGATTCCGAAAACTCTTCCCCCTAGTCAACTTTGCTCAGCTCGGGAGCAGGCTTCGACTCATGTAATTGCTTTGTTGCATGCTCCTTCCCTTTGCTACTAGAAACTGAGTGTTCATCTCCCTTGTTGCCGGTTGATTACCTCTTATTTGATAAATTCCCTTGGAAATCGGGAATTTCAGCAATTGGTGGTATGTTGACGGTACTGCCTTCATCTCGTGCAACCATGGCCTCTCCAGGATAATATTAAAGCCCATATCGTTGTTTACTACCTTAAAGAGGGTCATTTTCATCACCCCTTCACCATTCGTGGGTAGCAGTATCTCTCCTCGGGTAGTCACGCTTGCCAGATTGAACCCGGTGAGGAGTTCTGTGCCGAAATGATACTTCTGGTCAACTTAGCTTGCTCCAGCACTCTCCACAGGATAATATTGGCCGAACTTCTTGTGTTAACCAAAACAGGCTTGATCTTAAAATCTAAGACATTTAATGAGATTACCAGGGTATCGTTGTATGGCAGCAGTACTCCAACTACATCCTCCTCTGTGAATGTTTTCCTTGGCCACTTTTTGGAGTCTCTTACTGTGGGTTACCGATACTTTCATCTCTTTTGCCACCAAAAATGTCACTCCATTAATCACGCCCCTCCCCCCTCCCAAAAAAATCATGTTGATCATCAACCGAGGAGGGTCCGCTCTTGCTTTCGAAGGTTCCACATTATCACGATTGCGGTCGTAGTTGTTTTTAGCTCGATCAATTAAGAACTCTCTAATATGGTAATTTCTCAGCAACGTCGCCACCTCCTCGCGCAAGTGCTGACGGTCCCCAGTCCAGTGACCATTGGTCCTATGGTACTCGCACCATAAATTTAGATCCATCTTATTGGGATGGGACCTATTGGTTTCAGGAACCAGGACTCCTTATATTCCTCATAGCAGACACTAGTTCCACCATGCTGATGTTGAAGTTGTATTCAGAATGCCTGGGGTAGGAGGAGTCCGAGGAACCTGATATCTCCTTTTCCTGTAATTTGTTGTTCTGACCGTGATCAGCTCCCCTTCCGGTAGTGAATCTATCCGCCAAGCATGTGCCTTGATGAAAGAATTTGCGAGCATCTTGAAGGAATCTATCGAATGCTCGGGCAGCAGCAAATACCACGTCAGATCCCCTTTTGTGAGGGTCTCCCCAAATTTCTTCAGTAATACTTGCTCAATTTCGTGCGGAGCCAAATCGTTCCTCTTCACTGCTATTATATAGATGGTGATATGTTCTTGAGGATTCGAAGTCCCATCATATTTCGGCATGTCTAGTAGTTGGGTGTACTTCTTTTAGTCCAGTCCTTTCAGTACTAGTGGCGCGCTCAAAATATTATCCATTCGGGCATTTATTTCCCTCATAAACTGCATGAGTTCAGTTTTAAAAGGATCATTCTCATTGTTGTTACCGGACCGCTACTATTCCCCCTGCCTTGTCAAAGCCGACTTCGCCCCAAGGGGTGTTATTGTCGACCCTCTGCATTGTTTGGTTTGTGGGAACACTGGGAGGAACTGGACCTCGTCCATTCGCATTGTTGGAAGCACCTGATAACGCCTGCCTTAATTCTATCATGACCTGATCCTACGTGAGAGGTGGCCCATAATGGCTTTTTGTTGCTCCCTCAGGATCTTGATTTTCTCAACGACGTGCTCTTCTTTGGCATCATATGGGGTTGCCTCTCGAAGATGTCATGGATATTGCGCACCAAGGACCGGTGTGGCTTCATCCCCCTCATTGCAGGCATCACTGATAAACTTCATACTGAGGTTCCTTTGACCTCAATGTTGTGTGCAATGTTGACATCGTTATCTGCCATTTTTATGTTTTTTTCTCAAAACAAAGAATCAAATAGGTTAGTAACAAATGCAAGGATCAACTCGATTACACAAGTGTCTATGCCCCACGGTGGGCGCCAAACTTTTTACTCGTAAAACAGTACAGTTGAATTTATACGTGGTTTATAGACAAGTGAATTGATTTTACCCTAATATGATAAATAAATTAAATGAGAATATAGGACTTAGCGTAGAAATCGAGATAAAACAGCAGAAATCCTGGTTTCGGGAGCAGAGCTTCCGGAGGCAATAAAGACAATATTGATAAGCAAGAAAATAAAATAGTATTGAGCTTTGAATAATATAGTATATGCTTGTTAGAAAATTTGTTGCTTACAATAGTCATAGAGCTCACTATTTATAGTGGTACCTAGGGAATAAAGTCCTAGGATCAAGCCCCCCTTTAATGACAATTAAGAGGGCCATTGAAGAATGTGTAACTGTAAGCAGTGAATGCTATATTCTTTGTAACGGGCCATGTACTTAATTCTATAGAATATTCTCCATTAGATGCTACTGGATGGCAGGCATTTATTTCGCCTTTATGAATACCATGCCCTTCAGTAACAAACGAGATCATTGCCTTCGGACCTAATTTTCTTCTGTCTTCGATTCCACGTGTCGCTCTAGCATGCGAGTATTTAATACTAACATACTTTACCCTATACAGGTGGTTGGTTTATTTAGTGCCAAAACCCAAAAATATTTTTTTCCGACTTATTTTTATCCAGGAATTTAGCGTAACCTAAAATCAAGGCTCTTCCTCTCTTGACGGCGAATCGTGGTTGACTAACACTAGGAACCGATTAGGATAGAGAAGGAGCATGGAATAATAGAGGCGATGTTTCTTCCTGATGAGATTGATATTGATGATAGTGACATCCGGTCTTTGATGATCCAGTCTTAGCTAGCAAGGGTATGGATTCATACTTTGAGGACTCCCTAGTGTGTCAGATAGCTATCTATTGTCCCGTTTCAGTTGAAGCATAAAAATGACGGATATTTGTCCACCGTGTGATCACAGTCTGTACCACATTTCTTTTTCTTGGGTGTGCCAGTGTAAGGGGCAGGCTAGAACACCTACCCCTCTAATTTATTCTTCCTCTGCCTAAATCGGAATCAAAGTATTATACACCTTAGCCCTTTCTATATTTTTTTTCTATTACATTGTGAAATAATGAATTGAGTTCGTATAGGCGTTTTGCATGTTGCTGGTGTAATAGCCCTTATAGCTATATTTTATGTTAGTTCACCCATTTCATAAAGTATTTGACCTGGTTTAACAACCGCTACCCATTTTTTGGGGGTTTTTACCTAGATATACTTCTTTAGAAAAATATTTATCACTTTTCTTTAGGTTCCTTAAAATTTATATTGTGTGTATATATATATATATATATATATATATACACACAATATAAATTTTAAGGAACCTAAAGAAAAGTGATAAATATTTTTCTAAAGAAGTATATCTAGGTAAAAACCCCCAAAAAATGGGTAGCGGTTGTTAAACCAGGTCAAATACTTTATGAAATGGGTGAACTAACATAAAATATAGCTATAAGGGCTATTACACCAGCAACNTATATATATATATATATATATATATATATATATATATATATATATATATATATATATATATAAATAAGGATCCCTTAAAATTAAGTTGTAACTGCTATTCTCCCCCTACGTCGCCTCCCTCCCACTCTCACCATCATGTCTATTAGTTATACAAAGCACTTAAAATCATATTTTTATCCCATTTTTAAAAAGATTTTAAAATATATTTTGTCTTTCATACAGATCAATCCAAACATTTCTCTCTTCACACAAATACATTGCCATTATCTCTAAAATTACAGCATCAGAGAGTTTGTCATTGACAACTACTAAAAAGCTTCAAAGCTTTGAATTCAAAAATTAAATTTTACAAAATAATTTTTTATTTGAATTAGGTATTGTTGCAAATTATTGAGAATATTCTTTTGAGTTTATATCAAAATTTTGAGGGATCTTGGTGAAGATTAGAGCTGGTTTTGATTAAAATTTTAAGTTAAAACTAGAAGAAGAAGAAAAATGACATATAAATAGGATGTATGTATTTTGTATGTCGCGTGTTGTAACGATTCGACCGACCGCTTTGAGCTTTAACATATCGTTCAGGGGTTTAAGACCTTGAGTAGCTCCATATGAGGCAGTATGACCTGTTTGAATGGTTAGTGTCGATGTTCGAGAGGTTCGGGATGGATTTGGAAGAGTGATTCTCAATTTGGTAGCTTTAAGCTGGAAGAGTACCAAGGTTTGAATTTCGAGTAAATGACCTTGGAATTGGAATTCGATGCCTTTGATTGGTCTTCTGGTAATTTAGACTTGTTCTTACGTTCGAATTTAAATTTGGATGTTCCTAGAAGATTTTGACTCTATTTGTTAAAAGTTGACTATTTGAAGAAATGGGGAGTTCATAGGTGTGACTAGAAGTTGACTTTGATATTATCATACTCTTATTGTGGTTTCCAGACCTTGTATAGTTTAATTTAGATGATTAAATTTTTTTTTTGAAGTTTGGTCGTCATCTGGAATGTCTAAGTTTTATTTGGACGCATTCGGCAAAATTTAAAGGTTTGAAAGTTAAGAGAAGAATTTTGATCTTTATTCTTGATTTTGATGTTAATTTTGTTGTTTCAATTGATCTTCGATTTTCATGTTTATTGTGGTGTTATGAGAACTTAGAAAAGTTTGATAGGTATATAGACTTGTTGGTATGATTCAACGGGGTTCCGTAAGGCTTAGGTATGATTCGGGGGTTTCAGATAATTTTGGTGGAGTTTGGAGCAATTGATGCATTGGTGTGTTGCGGTGCTTCATGATCGCGTAGCAAGGCTCGCGTTAATGGAGAAGGATTCTGGCATGTTGGTATTTGTTCTTCGTGTTCGCGGATAAAGTGTCTTGTTTGCGTAGTATTAGAGGGCCAGAAGCATAGCGTCCACTTGGAGTCGACCTCGTTCACCTAGAAGTTAAGCCATGTTGTGGCTGGCCTTTGGGTTCGCATGGGAGCAATCGTATTCGTGAGGAGACGGAGTTGGCTAAGGAGAATTTGGTCTACGCGTTCGTGAAAGAGATGGACTGCCTGGCTTTCACGATCGCGTAGGTATATTTTGTGGTTGGTCTCATTTTGTCATTGCAATCGTGAAGAGAAGTGCCTGAGTAGATTTATAAGTTAGAATTTCAGGACTTAGCTCATTTTATCTCATTTCTTTCATTTCAACAGCGATTTGAGGTGGTTCTTGAAGACTATTTTGTCATCCATCATAAGGTAAGTTATTCCAACTTGTTGTGAGCTAATACATGGATTATATATGAAATGTAACATGGAAATTTATAGAAATTATGGGATTTTAGTAGAAACCTAAAATTCGATTAAAAGTGAAATTGACCACGAAATTGGACATAAATTAGAAAACAAATTATATATTTAGTTCGTTGTGCTATGGATAACATCTATTTTTGAGAAGTTTCGGAATCCGTGCGCAAGTCTGGGTTGACTTTTATTGAATTTTCGTGTGGGGTTGAGATTTATTTCTAATTGATAATTATGGGTTCTTGCGTATATTTTGATTGGTTTGTACATTCTTGAGCTAGTTTCGGATTATTCAGCATAGTTTTATATTGATATTCTGCACAGGTTATTTGTCTAGTGAGTGTCTCGACTTGAACCTCGTCACTACTCCACCAAGGTTAGTCTTGATACTTACTGGGTACTGATTGTGGTGTACTCATACTATGCTTCTGCATATTTTTGTACAGATCCAGGTACCTCAGATCGTGCTAGTTGCTAGAGTTTGAGATGAGTTGTGGAGACTTCAAGGTATACCTGTTGTTCCGCTTGAAAGCCTCAAAGTCACCTTCTATTATTTTTCCTTAATACTATTACTTGTATTCCAAAATAGTGTTGTATTTCGAGATTTCTAGTATAATCTCAATAGAGCTTATAACTCCGTACTACCGGTTTTGGGGATGTATGATTATTGATTATCTTTTGACTATATTATGTTATTTATCAGTCTTTATATAATAGCCAAGTTGTTTTATTCTCTTAATCTTGTTGCCCCCCCCCCCCCCCCGAGTTCCGGTGGAGATAATGTTTAGATTTTTTCATCTTTTCTTTTGTTGTTTTCCTTTGTATATTTGTACTTATGTTGTTTGGAATTTGAATAAAGTCTCATCATGTTTTAGTCTTACCTAGTGTGCCATCACGAACCTTAAGGTGGGACTTTGGGTCGTGATAAGTTGGTATCAAAACTCTAGGTTCATAGGTTCTACGAGTCAAAAGTAAGTTTAGTAGAGTCTCGCGGATCGGTACAGTGACGTATGTACTTATCTTTGAGTGGCTATGGAACTATTAAGAAATTCCACTTCTTTTATTCCTTATCGTGCATAATTGTTGATTTCAGAATCTAAGCCTTTGTCTTTCTATTCTCTCACACATGGTGAGGACACGAGATTCAAATACTAATGATATTTCCCCCAATGTCGGTGTTGCTAGAGGCCAGTGCAGATGTGGAGCATGTGCTGCAACAAGGGGTCGTGCTGGGGCCACGACTGAGGAGCCACCAGTAGCTCTGGGTGGGGAACAGGCACCCAAGGCGCCTGTTGCTATATTTTACCTTGGCTCAATCAAGAATGATCCTAGTTGCACCACCTACATCTCAGGCTAGGGGAGGAGTTCAGACTCCGGTCGCCCGAACTCTAGAGCAGCGGGCTCATGTTGCTCAGGCTCCGGGTGATATGTCGGTACAGCCTGTGATTGTGGTTCAGCTTGAGGTCAGGCTAGTGGCGGCAGAGGAGGAGTAGAAGAGGGTAGAGAGGTTCAAGAAGTATTTTCCTTCTACTTTCAGTAGCGCAACTTCTGAGGATATACTAGGTTTTCTAGATCAAATTCACTGTATCCTATGCACTATGGGCATAGTGGAGTTGAGCGGGGTCGACCTTACTACTTTCTAGTTGACGAGGTCGACTTATAGATGGTGGCAGGCTTATGAGCAGAGTAGGCCAGCTGGCGCAGCGCCACTTACTTTGGGATAAATTCATTGATCTATTTTGAGGGAGTTCGTTCTTTAGATCCTCAAGGATGGGTTGCACAATACGTTCGAGCAGTTGTGCTATGGGGCTATGATTGTGTCCGAGTATGCTATGAAGTTTAGTGAGCTATCTTGTCATGCACCTTCTTTGATTTCCATTGTTAGAGAGAGAGTCCGCAAATTTATTGAGGGACTTGGTTACGGTCTGAGATTTAGGATGGCGTGGGAGTTGGAGACTAATACTCATTCCAGCAGGTTTTGGAGATCGCTAGGAGGTTGGAGTGTATCCTTGACTAGGAAACAGGGGATAGGGAGGCCAAGAGGCCTCAAGATTTTAGAGGATTTAGTGGTTCCCGCTCTACAGTTTCAGCTCGTCATGGCAGAGGTTATATCAGTCTAACAGTTAAGTCTGCACTTCAAGTTACCTGTAGTGGCCCAGATATTTACAGACCTCAGAGTACTCCTTTTTGGCAGTCATCTTCTAGTGCACCTCCTGCACAGGGTGCCTTCAGCAGTTATTCAACCCATCCCGGTCAGACTCAATTCCAGCAGCTACGCCCGCAGAGAAGGTGTTACGAGTGTGGTGATACTAGACACATGGTGAGGGATTGTATCAGGCTTATGAGGGGTGGACCTCTACATGGTACTCAAGCTATGATTTCTTCTCTAGTTACTACTCCACCTACAGATCCAGCTAGGGGTGGAGGACAGGCGGGTAGAGGACGTCTTAGAAAGAGAGGCCAAGCCTGTTGTTATGCTTTTCCTAGTAGGATTGAGGTTGTTGCATCAGATGATATTATCACAAGTATTGTTCCGGATTGTCTTAGAGATACATTAGTTTTATTTTATCCAAATTTGAATTATTTGTATGTGTCATCCTACTTTGATTCATATTTGGTTATGTCTCGTGATTCTTTGAGTACCTATGTTTATGTGTCTACACCTGTTGGGGATTCTATTGTGGTAGACTGTGTCTATCATTCATGACTATCGGGGGTTATGATACTACGGTTTACCTTCCGTTACTCAATATGGTGTACTGTGATGTGATTTCGGGCATGGATTGGTTGTCATCATATCACTTTATTCTTGATTGTCACACTAAGACTGTGACGTTGGCTATGTCCGGGTTGTTGAGGTTGGAGTGGAGAGGTTCACTAGGTCACATTCCTAGTAGGGTGATGTCTTTCCTGAAGGCACAACCGATGGTTGAGAAAGGGTGTTTGGCCTACTTAGCCTCTGTGAGGGATGTTCGTGCTGATACTCTTACCGTTAAGTTAGTCCCGGTAGTGAGAGAGTTTCCAGCAGACCTACCAAGTATGTCGTCCGATAGGAATATTGATTTTGGTATTGGCTTGGTGTCGGGCACTCAACCCATCTCTATTCCTCTATATCGCATGGCACTAGTGGAGTTGAAGGAATTAAAGGAACAACTTCAGGAGTTGCTTGATTAGGGTTCCATCAGACGAAGTGTCTCACCTTGGGGGTGCTCTGGTTCTATTTATGAATAAGAAGGATGATTCTATGAGGATGTACATTGACAATAGGCAGCTGAACAAGGTTACCGTCAAGAACAAGTACCCACTACATCATATTGATGATTTGTTTGATTAGCTTCAGGGTGCAAAGGTTTTCTCGAAGATTGATTTGAGATCGGGTTAATATCAGTTGAATACCGGGCTTCAGATATTCTGAAGACGGATTTCAAGACCCGTTATGGTCACTATGAATACCTGGTGATGTCTTTTGGGCCGACATTGCCCCAGCAACCTTTATTCACTTGATGAACAACGTGTTCCATCAATATCTTGATTCATTCGTCATCATGTTCATTGACGATATATTAGTGTATTCTCGCAGCCGGGATGATTATGAGCAGCACTGGAGGATTGTGCTCTAGACTTTGAGGGAGAAGAAGCTATATGCTAAATTCTCCAAGTGCGAGTTTTGGCTTAATTCAGTGGCATTCTTGGGCCACATGGTGTACCCTGAGGCGATTAAGGTGTATCCAAAGAATATTAAGTTAGTTAAGAGTTATCTCAGACCTTCTATCGCTACTGAGATCTGGAGTTTTCTAGGCTTGGTTGGGTATTATCGCCATTTTGTGGAGGGGTTTTCGTCCATCGCAACTTTTTTGAATAGATTGACTCAGAAGTGTGCCACATTCAAGTGGTCTAACGAGTGAGAAGAGTTTTCTGAAGCTCAATACTGCCTTGACCATAGCTCTAGTTTTGGTTTTTCCTTCAGCATCGGGTTCTTATACAATTTCTTGTGATGTTTCACGAATTGGCATTGGGTGTGTGTTGATAGGAGAGTCGGGTGATTGAATATGCTTCGTGTCAGTTGAATCCCCATGAGAAGAACTACCCCAGTACACGATCTAGAGTCGCAACCATTATTCATGCGCTCAAGATTTGGAGTCACTATCTCTACCGTCTGTCATGCGAGATGTTCACGGATCACATGAGTCTACAAAACATATTCAAGCAAAAGGACCTGAACTTGAGGCAACAGAGGTGGTTAGAGATAATAAGCGACTATGATATCACCATTCTTAATCATCCCAGGAAGGCCAATGTGGTGTCCGATGCTTTGAACAGGAAGGTTGAGAGCATGGGGAGTCTTGCTTTTATTCTAGTTGGGGAGAGGTCGTTAGCTTTGGATGTTCTGGCTTTGGCCAATAGGTTCGTGAGGTTGGATGTTTCGGAGCCTAGCCAGGTTCCTGCTGGCGTGGTTTCACAGTCTTATTTATTTGAGCGCATCAAGGTGCGTCATTATGATGATCCCCACTAGATTGTCCTTAAGGACATGGTGCGGCATGGTGATGCCAAGGAGGTGAATATTGGTGATGATGGGGTGTTGAGTCTTAAGGGTCGGATTTGTGCGCGCAGTGTGGATGGTACGAGAGCTGATTCTTAAGAACGTCCATAGTTTGCGGTATTCCATTCATCCGGGCGCAGTGAAGATGTACCAAGATTTGAAACATCATTACTAGTGAAGAAGAATGAAGAATGATATTATGGAGTATGTGGCTCGGTGTTTAAGCTATCAACAGGTGATATACGAGCATTAGAGACAATGTGGTTTGCTTAAGAGGCTTAATATTCCGGAGTGGAAGTGGGACGGTATCACTATGGATTTTGCAGTTGGACTTTCATGGACTTTGAGGAGATTCGACGTTGAATGGTCATTGTGGACAAACTAACCAAGTCTGCACACTTCAATCCAGTATGACTATCTACTCTTCAGAGCAGTTGGCTCGAATTTATCTTTGTGAGATTGTTTGCCTTCATAGTGTGTCCGTGTCTATGATCTTTGATCGAGGAACGCAGTTCACATGATATTCTTGGAGAGTCGTGTAGTGTGAGTTGGTCATATAGGTCGAGTTGAGTACGGCATTTCATCCACAGACAAACGGAAAGTCTGAGCGCACTATTGAGATCTTGGAGAACATGTTATGTGCATGTGTTATTGATTTCGGGGAATCATGGGATCAGTTTCTACCGCTAGCAGAGTTCGCCTACAACAACAACTATCAGTCAAGCATCCAGATGGCTCCGTACTAGGCCTTATATGGGAGGCGATGTCATTCTCCAGTTGGTTGGTTTGACCCTGGGGAGGATAGGTTGTTGGGCATTATTTGGTTCGAGATGCCTTGGAGAAGGTAAAGTTGATTCAAGATCGGATTCGTACAACACAATCCAGGTAGAACAGTAATGCTGATCGGAGGGCTCATGATATGGCATTCATGGTAGGTGAGAGGGTCCTACTCAGAGTTTCACTAATGAAGGGTGTGATGAGGTTCGAAAGAAGGGCAAGTTAAGCCCTCGGTATTGGTCCTTTTGAGATTATTGAGAGAGTGGGTGAGTTGGCTTACATACTTACATTGCCACCCTACTTATTGGGAGTTCATCTATTGTTCCATGTTTTCATGCTCCAAAAGTACTATGTGATCCGTCTCATGTGTTAGATTTCAGCTCGGTGTAGTTGGGCAAGGATTTAAGGAGACGATGGCAATTTTTGACAGGTAGGTCCGTAAGTTGAGGTCAAAGAACATTGCATCGGTGAAGGTTAACACGACCCAAACCGATGGGCCGCGAAGGGCACCTGGTACCTCACTCAACCGAGTACCAACATAACGTATCTTTTCGTATCATGCTATCATAGGTAAATGAGATGGAAAGGTTGTCGTAGGATAACTAGAATAAAACAAGTAATACCAACTTATACATAACACATATGGGCCTATAAGACCAAAATGATTGCTCGTATACTAAATATAGGCCGACAAGGCCATACAATCTGTTACGTACATGGCATATGTCTACAAGCCTCTAAGAGTAGATAAATACTATAAAGGTCGGGACAGAGCCCCGCCGTACCAATCAATACATGACCAATGTACTTACCAAATAAGAAACTTCGGAGCAAATGGAGCGCACCAACACCTTCCGCTGGTAGCTTACTTTGAGGACTCTCAACCTGTCTATCAGGACCTGCGGGCATGTAACGAAGCGTCCCCAGGAAAAAAGGACATCTGTACAAATAATGTACCGAGTATGTAAGGAATAGAAATCAGTAAACAATAGACGTGAGAGAAACATGGAGTAAAAGACTCGACATGTAAGTCTGAATAACTCTGTGAATCATTTAATATTTATAATATCATGAATATACGTATAAATGTCATACCATGCATGGGTATATGCATTCATAACATCATCAAGCCTATGAGGGCATCCCTTCATATCATCTCGGCCACTGTGGGCAACATCATCAACGTATACTAGCTGATTAGGTGGTGGTGCGTATATAACGCCGTAACCTTTTTCCCATATCCCATATACATGCATACATACATACATACATACATACATACATATATATATATATATATATATATATATATATACACACATATATAACGTCATCTGGTCATGGGTCAATGTAAATGAATGCAATGCATGACAAGTGCGTCAATAAAATCTTTCGGAACGTCATAAGACCTTTATGCCTTTGATTAATATCGTGAAATAAACTTTATCAACTTACGTATTTTCTGAGACCCATGAACAGATGATAGAATAATATGACATATGGGGAATCAAGAACATAAGCATCTCTAGTAAATCTATGAATAGAGTCATTTATGGAAATTCTGCATTTGCTCGTTTTGTTTGTGTCGTATAGATCATGCCAAAAAAAAATGAGGGAAAGCCTTAACATACCTGAGCCGATTATCTGGACAATCCCTCTAATACACGTGGATTGCACAACACATAACGGCGGATCGAAGTAGAGGGAAATCCGTGTGATATTCTTGAGAAAGATTACACTGTGCTCCATTAGAACTTGCAAATCCCATTGTTATTGCTCAATATAACTTTGTACTAAATTCTTGAAGCGATTTACGTTGCTATCATCTAATCCTTTATGAATTTTGTGGCTTCTTGTTGCTTGACTTGGACATTTTTTTGTATAAGTTTGCTGGAGAGAAAGCTTCATAAATCCATTTGTTGCTTTTGTAGTAAGCATCTCCATAATGTAAGAGAAGCTTTATAAATTGGGGATTATTTTATACAAAACTTCTCCTAACATGCCACCAACTCATGAAGACCAATGAGTCATTATATGGGCATTAGTGGGTTGCCACGCTTGTCATCAAGTCTTATCCACTAATTCCCCCATTTCCATAAAAATTATTAATCCCCCACTACTCCAATAATTAACCAATTACCCATATAATTAAGAATTATCCCCAATTACGTAAAATACTACTTATTTTTAACACACCTTATACACCTTAGTATCATGGTCATGTAGTACCTTGTATGGCACTAGTCCTTAAATACCGGGTATTATAACTCGGACTGCATTTTATTTCAAAATGTCACACCCTAGCCTTCTTTTTTTCACTCTTTTTTCCGAATTCTCCCCCCTCACAAATGCAAACCAAAATCCAATATATAGAGCCTCTAGGAGCTTCTTTACCTCCTCCCCAAGAAAACGTGTGGGGACCTCAAATCAAAAACAAATTTGAATCATCATTTTGCAAACAAAAATCGGAAAATGGAGGTCTTAGACCAAAATCTTAATCCAACGGCTCCCATCTTCCAATATTTATCCAAGGGATTCGGATTTTCATTTTAAAACCAAGAAAATATAAGAAGAAAATGCGTCTTTCATGATTAAGGACACGTGGAGGAAGGAGGCAAGGTGGAGGGGGGACCGTGGGGGGGACCAGGTAATGATTGAGGAATTTTCCGGCGGCGGGTGGAACCGTGCAAAGAGGGGGGGGGCGCCGTTTGGGATTGATAGATTAGGTTTTAGGGTTAGTGAATATTGGGTTTTTATATGGGGTTAGGATAAAAGGTGGGCCGCTGGATTTGGCAGAATGGGCGGCTGAGATTAATAAGGTCATTTGGGTGGGTCAATCCGGTTTGGGTATGGGTCTGGGCGGGTTTGAAGAGTGGGGTGATTGGGCTGGCGGGTCAAGAGGTGGGTTACTTAATTTTGGGCCAAAGTTGTCTTAGAAGTAGACCTTTGATTCTACAAAAGATATTAATTTCTCTCTTTTTATTTCTCTATAATAATAGACTATGAAATTGTGAAACCATTCCTAATTAATTAAAACCAAATATATTATGACATGAAGCTATTTTTGGTATTTTCAAGATTATGTAAAACAAATGTATAGAACAAAATGGCCTTAATTTAAAACAATAATAAGAAAAAATATATATATAATGAACTATTTTGTATTTTCATTTTTTCGGAATTATGTTAAGGTAAAATTAGAAAAGACAACAAATCTTAGAGTAACGTTACTACAAAAGACTAATAATGTTAAATCATATTAGAATATAAAGTATATGTATGACATGAGAATATTATAAAAGTGAAAATATTTTTGTGTTTTCAAATATATGTTTTGAAATTAAAAACAAAAATAGACTCAAATGGTATAATGAAATCGAGTGAATATTTTAAAATATTAAAATACTAACTAATTTTAAAAACATTATGCGGGTCAAAAATTACACGTCTATAGCTACCCCTCTTTGACTGGAAACATGAAGAGTTTTCAGACAAAGAACGACGAGACAAGTTATTTTTGACCCGACACTTATTTATCGAGACCTAAAACTCTGAAATAAATAAATACGACAGGAAGATAGAGAAGGAGAAAACGAGGTTGCGATCGCCAGCTACTACCTCGAAGACTTCAAGGATACTCTGTCAATAGATCGACAACCGCTACCGGGTCCCGATGTACCTAAATCTGCACACAAGGTGAAGGGGGGAACGTGAGTACACATACTCAGAAGTAACGAACCCAAACTATGGGCTGAGAGGTAGTGACAGACTAAACCTCAACAATTATAACAAAACATCGTACAGAATTTAGACATGTTCACAGTTCTAACAGATAATGAAAACAGAATATGTCAGATATGATCCGCAACCCGTGTATGACTCAGTATACTCTACATGCCAATGTATCAACAGTGTGGAAATGCACATAGTCCACTCAGTATTATATATGGCTCTCAGGCCAAGGGAAGATCCATCCTGAAATATGCATAAACACCGGTGACCGTAGTCACTCAGTACTGAGGAAGGCCAATCCAGCCCCACGGAGAAGATCCATCTGCGAATTTCAACACTCGGACAAAATCCATGTCCAGGGAAGATCCATCCCTCAATATAATCAACTGCGCTCACTGGGGGTGAAAAGACTCCGGAGGGGCTCCTCTTAGCCCAAGCGCTATAACAAGCCAACGAAGGCATAATCAATATCTCGCTGCATGTGCAGTACAATCCCATAACAGGCTCTCGGTCTCACTCAGTCATCACTCTCTAGTCTCGCTCACATGGGCTCACAGATGCATGAACTAGCCCGAATTAATGATAATGTACAAAATTAACAATTACCGAGACTGAGACATGATATGACAGGACTGGGTATATAACATCAATAAAACACATAAGGAGACAGTAATTTATGACCACTCGGGTCTCAGCATTTTCGGCGTGAAGCCTTAGCATAGTACTTAGCATGACTTCTAACATAATCACATTAACCACATTGATAGAATTGCGGATATCAATCCATAATAGCTACTAAACGGTGCCATGGGATGAACCATGCCACAAATCACACGGTGCACGCCCGCACGCCCGTCACTTGGCATGTGCGTCACCTTAATTATAATCATATAGCATATAGTTCGAGGTTTCAAACCCTGAGAACCAACTTTGGAAGAGTTACTTACCTCAAACCGGCTAATATCCTAGTCCACAATGCCTTTGCCTCTAGACTCGGCCTCTGATTGCTCCAAATCTAACCAAAATCAGATTTATATCATCAATATATGCTAAGGAACAAAGCCCACTCGAAAATTATCACATTTAACAAAAAATCCCGAAATTGGCCAAACCCGACCCCTAGACCCACGTCTCGGAATTCGATAAAAATTACGAAACTAGAATCCTTATTCCCTCACGAATTTATCCATATCAAATTCATCAAAATCCGACCTCAAATGCCCATTCAAATCCCCAAAAGAATTCCCAAACGTTTCTTCCATTTCCCCCCAATTTCCACTCCAATTACTCAAGTTAAAGGATGAAATTCATGACTAAATCATGGAATTAAGTCAAATTAAGTGAGAAATACTTACCCCAATCACTCTACTGAAAATCTCTTCAAATTTGTCCTTCTCCCAAGCTCTCCAATGGTTTATGAGGTTTTGGACTTAAACCCTCGATTTTGAATATAAAACTGTCTGCCCAGTCATTTCTTCTTTACGAACGCGACGGTCCTCTCGTGTTCGCGTAGGCCAACCTCGACTGTCTCCCAAAATCCTCTTCGCGAACGCGAAGCTTTACAAATCTCCAGCCTTCGCTAATGCGTTCCATACCTCGCGAACACATAGACCAATGACCTGGGGCCCCAGCTGCCAACTCCTCTTCACGAACGCGGGCCCTAGAGCGCGAACGCGTTGAACACTTCACCCAAACCTCCGCGTTCCCGTCCTCCTCTTCGCGAACACATAGAACAAAATCCTCAGCTCCCCCATTTACTCTTCGCGAACGCGGCCCTCCACCCGCAAACGCGATAAACAAAATTTCTCTGCAACAACACCAGAAAATCTGCCAAGTTCAAAATCCTAAAATTGGTCCATTAACCATCCGAAACTCACCCGAGGCCCCCGGAACCTCGACAAAACATTCCAACACATCCCATAACCTAATCCAAACTTAGTCGAGCCTTCGAACCACTCAAAACAACGCCAAAACACCAAGTAAACCTCGGATTCAAGCCCAAGAACTTAGAAACTTCCGAATTTCGCCAACGATGTCGAAACCACCCAAAACACGTCCGATTGACCTGAAAATTTGCACACATATCCAAAATGACACTACGAACCTGTTCCAACTTCCAGAATTCCATTCCGACCCCGATAGATAATTTTCCACTGCCAACCGGAAATTGCCAAAAACTCAATTTCGCCAATTCAAGCCTAATTCTACTACGGACCTCAAAATAACATTCTGAACACACTCCTAAGTCCCAAATCACCTAACGAAGATATCCGAGCCTTAAAATCCACATTTTGAGGTCGTTTACCTAATAGTCAACTTTCGGTTGACTTTTCTAACCATAAGACCAACTTAAGAGACTAAGTGTCTCATTTCTCACCACGACCACTCCGAACCCGAACCAACTGACCCAAAACAAACTAATTAGTCTAAGAAACACATTATAAAGCAGAAACAAGGAAAACTGGGCAAATCTCACGAAATGACCGACCGGGTCGTTACATTCTCCCCCTATTAAACAAACATTCATCCTCGAACGAGTCTGGAAACATACCTGGAGTCTCGAATTAGTGTTGCTCTGCATCTCCCGCTCGGTCTCCCAAGTGGCTTCCTCCACCGGCTGCCCTCTCCACTACACCTTCACTAAAGTTATATCCTTAGACCTCAACCTTCTGACTTGACGACCCAAAATAGCCACTGGCTCTACCTCGTAAGACATATCACCCTCAAGTTGAACCGTGCTGAAGTCCTAAACATGAGACGGGTCACCAACATATTTTTGGAGCATGGAAACATGAAATACCGGATGAACACTCGATAAGCTAGGTGGAAAAGCAAGTCTATAAGCCACCTCTCCAACCCTCTGAAGCACTGCAAAAGGCCCAATGAACCGGGGACTCAACTTGCCCATCTTCCCGAACCGCATAACACCCTTCTTGGGTGACACCTTAAGCGGCACCTTCTCCCCAACCATGAAAGACACATCCCGGACCTTCCGGTCCGCATAGGTCTTCTGCCTAGACTGCGCCGTGCGAAGCCGCTCCTGAATCAACTTCACCTTATCTAATGCATCCTGAACAAAATCTGTACCCAAGAGCCTAGCCTCACCTGGCTCAAACCAACCAACTGGAGATCTACACCTCCTCCCATATAAAGCCTCGTACGGAGCCATCTGAATACTCGACTAATAACTATTATTATATGCGAACTCCACGAGTGGCAGGAACTGGTCCCATGAACCCCCGAAATTAATGACACAAGCATGCAACATGTCCTCCAGAATCTGAATAGTGCGCTCTGACTGCTCGTCCGTCTGAGGATGGAATGTTGTGCTCAGCTCAACCTGAGTACCCAACTCTCTCTGCACGGCCCTCCAAAACAGCGATGTGAACTGAGTACCTCTGTCAAAAATGATAGAAACTGGGACACCATGCAACTGGACAATCTCCCGGATGTAAATATCAGCTAACCGCTACGAGGAATAAGTAGTACCAACAGGAATGAAGTGCGCGGACTTGGTCAGCCGATCTACAATAACCCATATAGCATCAAACCTCCTCACAGTCCGTGGGAGCCCAACTACAAAGTCCATGGTGATCCGCTCCCACTTCCACTCCGGAATATCTAACCTCTGATGTATTCCGCCTGGTCTCTGGTGCTTACACTTGACCTGGTGACAGCTGAGACACCGAGCTACAAATCCGACAATATCCATCTTCATCTGCATCCACCAATAATACTGTCTCAGATCCTGATACATCTTCGCGGCACCCAGATGGATCCCGCGAGCTGTGGGCCTTTGCTAGAATCAACTCTCGAAGCCCATCCACATTAGGCACACATATCCGACCTTGCATCCTCATAAACCCATCATCACCAATAAGTACATCCCTGGCATCACCTCGCCGGACCCTATCCTGAAGAACGAGCAAGTGTGGGTCATCATATTGGCGCTCTCTGATACGGTCATAAAAAGAAGACCTGGAGGATACACAAGCCAATACTCGGCGGGGATCTAATAGATCCAATCTCACCAACTGTCCTGCTAAGGCCTGAACATCAAGTGTTAATGGTCGCTCTGTTGTAGGAAGATATGCTAGACTCCCCACACTCTCTGCTCTATGACTCAAGGCATCAGCCACTACATTGGCCTTCCCTGGATGGTATAGAATAGTGATATCATAGTCCTTGAGAAGATCCAATCAGCTCATCTGACGCAAATTCAAATTCTTCTTCTTAAATAGATGCTGCAGACTATGGTGATCAGTAAAGACCTCATAATGCACCCCATACAAATAATGACGTCAGATCTTCAAGGCGTGAACAATGGATGCTAGCTCGATATCATGCACTGGGTAATTCTTCTCATGAGTCTTCAACTGGCGCGAGGCGTAGGCAATCACCCTACCCTCCTGCATCAATACACAACCAATGCCTATCCTCGAGGCATCACAATATACGGTATAAGAACCTGAAGTTGATGGCAATACTAACAATAGAGCTGAGGTCAAGGCATCCTTGAGCTTCTGAAAGCTCTCCTCACACTCGTCCGACCACCTGAACGGAGCACCCTTCTGGGTCAATTTGGTCAAGGGAGAAGCAATAGAAGAAAACCTCTCCACAAAGCGACGGTAATGCCCCGCCAAACCAAGGAAGCTCCTAATATCTGTAGTTGAGGACGGTCTGGGCCAACTTTGCACCGCCTTTATATTCTTCTGTTCAACCTGAATTCCCTCACTAGACACCATGTGCCCCAAGAAATCTACTGAACCAAGCCAAAACTCACACTTGGAGAACTTTGCATAAAGCTTCTCCTCCCTCAATCTCTGCAATACAATTCTCAAATGTTGAGCATGCTCCTCCTGGCTACGAGAATATACCAGGATGTCATCAATGAACACAATAATAAAGGAATCCAAGTACGGCTGAAACACGTTGTTCATCAAATGCATGAACGTTGTTGGGGCATTGGTCAGCCCAAAAGACATCACCATAAACTCATAATGACCATAACGAGTCCTGAAAGCTGTCTTGGGAATATCTGAATCCCGAATCTTCAGTTGGTGATACCCGGATCTCAAATCAATCTTAGAGAACACTCTAGCTCCCTGAAGCTTGTCAAACAAATCATCAATACAAGGCAAAGGATACTTATTCTTGATTGTAACCTTGTTCAACTGCATGTGGTCAATACACATTCTCATGGAACCATCCTTCTTCTTCACAAACAACATCGGTGCACCCCAAGGTGACACACTATGTCGAATTAACCCCTTATCTAGGAGTTCCTAGAGTTGCTCTTTCAATTCCTTCAACTCTGTCGGTGCCATACGATATGGTGGAATAGAAATAGGCTGAGTGCCCGGCACCAAATTAATACCAAAATCAATATCCCTATCATGCGGCATGCCCGACAGGTCTGCAGGGAACACGTCCGGAAAATCACAGACCACAGGAACAAAATCAATAGCGGGAGTCTCAACACTGACATTCCTCACAAAAGTCAAATATGATAAACACCCTTTCTCTACCATACGCTGAGCCTTCAGGTAAGAAATCACACTACTAGGCACATACTCAACAGAACCACTCCACTCAACCCTCGAAAATCCTGGCATCGCTAAGGTCACGGTCTTAGCGTGACAATCTAGAACAACACGACACGAAGATAGCCAATCCATACCTAATATCACATCAAAGTCAACCACGCTAAGAAATAGTAGATCCACTAGGGTCTCCAGACCCCTAATAGATATCACACATGACCGATACACACGGTCCACACCAATAGTATCACCACCGGAGTCGACACATGAACAGATATAACTAAGGACTCATGGGGCATATCTAGAAAATGGGCAAAATATGATAAAACATAGGAATATGTGGAACCAGGATCAAATAAGACCGAAACATCTCGGTGATAGACTGAGACAATACCTGTAATCACTGCATTTGAGGCCATAGCATCTGGTCTGGATGGAAGTGCATAAAAACGGGCCTGACCTCCACCTGATCGACCTCCCCCTCTAGGGCAGCCTCTAGCTGACTGACCCTCACCCCTAGCTGCTTGGGCGGGTGGTGAAGTAACTGGAGCTGAAGTTGACGGCTGACTCCATTGCTGGGATGAACCACTTGAAAGACGGGGACAAAACCTCTTGATATGACCTAGATCACCACACCCAAAACAACCCCTCTCAGCAAATGACGGTGGGGACTGAAGGGAACCCCTAGCACCTGGATAACCACCAGAAGGACCATGCACATAGGAACCTTGAACCGATGGTGCTCGAGATAAACTCTGGGTTGGAAGAGCACTGAATGATGGATGCCTCTGATGAGAACTGTGAGGACCACGACCAGCTAATCCACCACGATAACCTGAGCGACCTGGCTGAGCTGGCCTGAATGGACGGTCTCTGCCATGCTGGGACTGTCCTCATAAAGGCACACCACCAAAACTACCAGATCCTCGAGGCCTCTTGGCCTCCCTCTCGACTCGCTTCTGGCGGCGAACTGACTCAATATCTCTGGCATGTCAACCACCTCTTCAAAAGAAGCGTCAGATACCCTCTCCCTAGTCAGAAATATCCGTAGCTGATAAGTGAGGCCATCGAGGAACCTCATAATCCTCTCCCTATCTGTGGGAACTAGCCAGATATCATGGCGGCCCAACTCGGAGAACCTCATCTCATACTACGTCACGGTCATATCTCCTTGACGCAACTGCTCGAACTGCCTGCGCAGCTCCTCCCTACGGGAATGCGGTACATACTTCTCCAGGAAAAGAACGGAGAACTGATACCAAGTAAGGGGCGCTGCACCAACATGCCTACACCTCTCATAAGCCTCCCACCAAGTGAATGCAGCTCTTGAGAACTGGAAAGTAGTGAACGAGACCCCACTGGTCTCCAATATCCCTCTTGTGCGAAGAATCCTCTGACACTTGTCTAAGAAGTCATGGGCATCCTCGCCCTCAACACCACTAAAAGTCAGAGGCTGAAGTCTACAAAATCCTAAGCTGGGGCAACCGGCTGGGCTGAAGCTGCCCCCGGTGTCTGGATCCCCTGAATAACCTGCTCAGGTGTACGGGAAGCTGGAGTCTAAGTGCCTCCCCCAGCCTGGAAGTAGCAACTGTAGTAGAAACAGTGTCTGCCTGTGCTAGACTGGTGCACGTGGTCAGGATATGGGCCAAAGTCTCCTAAAGACCCGGAATCACAATAGGGGGTTGTCGGTGCCTAAGCCGGTCCCGCTGGTACATCAGCGGCTGGGACCTGATTTGGAATAACTTGTGGGTCCACAGGTACTGCCCCGGCTGCTGCGTGGGCTGCACCCCTCCCTCTACCACGGCCTCGACTGTGGCCTCGACCTCTCACGGGCCTAACTGGTGTCTGGTCACCCTGATCGGTAGGGCGTGTCCTCACCATCTGTGAGAGAATAAAACAACAGAAGTTTAGTTTCTAGAATCAACAGATTCGCACGACAGAATTCAAGAATGTGAGATTTTTCCTAAAGGTTCTGTATCCTCTCGAAGATAAGTACAGACGTCTCTGTACCGATCGATAAAACTCTACTAAACCTGCTCATGACTGGTGACACCTATATAACCTAGAGCTCTGATACCAACTTTGCATGACCCCAAAATACTCAGTCGTGATGGCGCCTATCGTGAAATCAGGAAAGCACACATTTCATTTTACTTAAGATTTCTTTCAGAAATTCTCCACATTTACAGCAAAAGTCTCATTTATAAAATCATTTAAAGGTTTAACACCATTAAAACATAAATAAAAACCAATCCCAGAACTAGTGTCACCGAGTCATGAGCTACTATACCTATAATGTCAAAATACAGAACTGACATAATACTATCTGAAATAAATAAATACGACAGGAAGATAGAGAAGGATAAAACGAGGTTGCTATCGCCAACTGCTACCTCGAAGACTTCAAGGATACTCTGTAAATAGATCAACAACCGTTATCAGGTCCCGATGTACCTAAATTTGCACACAAGGTGCAGGGGATAACGTGAGTACACCAACTCAGAAGTAACGAACCCAAACTATGGGCTGAGAGGTAGTGACGGACTAAACCTCAACAATTATAACAAAACATCGTACAGAATTTAGACATGTTCATAGTTCTAACAGATAATGAAAACAGAATATGTCAGGTATGATCAGTAACCCATGTATGACTCAGTTTACTCTACATGACAATGTATCAACAGTGTGGAAATGCACATAGTGCTCATAACTCTCAGACAAAAGTCCACTCAGTACTGTATATGGCTCTCAAGCCCAGGGAAGATCCGTCCTGAAATATGCATAAACATCGGTGACCATAGTCACTCAGTACTGAGGAAGGCCAATCCAGCCCCACGGAGAAGATCCATCTGCGAATTTCAACACTCGGACAAAATCCATGTCCAGGGAAGATCCATCCCTCAATATCATTAATTGTGCTCACTGGGGGGTGTAAAGACTCCGGAGGGGCTCCTCTTAGCCCAAGCGCTATAACAAGCCAACGAAGGCATAATCAATATCTCGTTGCAATATGCAGTTCGATCCCATAACAAGCTCTCTACCTCCCTCAGTCATCACTCTCAAGTCTCGCTCACATGGGCTCACAGATGCTTGAACTAGCCCGAATAAATGATAATATACAAAATTAACAATTACTGAGACTGATACATGATATGATATGACAGGACTGAGTATATAACATCAATAAAACACATAAGGAGACAACAATATATGACCATTCGGGTCTCAGCATTTTCGACGTGAAGCCTTAGCATGACTTCTAGCATAATCACATTAACAACATTGATAGGAGTGCGGATATCAATCTATAATAGCTACTAAACGGTGCCATGGGATGAACCAGGCCACAAATCACACAGCGCATGCCCGCACGCCCGTCACTTGGCATGTGCGTCACCTTAATTATAATCATATAGCATATAGTTCGGGGTTTCGAACCCTCAGAACCAAGTTTCGAAGCGTTACTTACCTCAAACCGGCTAAAATCCTAGCCCACAATGCCTTTGCCTCTAGACTCGGCCTCCGATTGCTCCAAATCTAACCAAAATTAGATTTATATCATCAATATATGCTAAGGAACAAAGCCCACTCGAAAATTATCAAATTTCACCAAAAATCCTGAAATTGGCCAAACCTGACCCCCGGGCCCACGTCTCGGAATTCGATAAAAATTATAAAACTAGAATCCTTATTCCCTCACGAGTCTACCCATATCAAATTCATCGAAATCCGACCTCAAATTCCCATTCAAATCCCCAAAAGAATTCCCAAACTTCTCTTCCATTTCCCCCAAATTTCCACTCCAATTACTCAAATTAAAGGATGAAATTCAATACTAAATCATGGAATTGAGTCAAAACTAAGTGAGAAATACTTAACCTAATCACACTACTGAAAATCTCTTCAAAATTGTCCTTCTCCCGAGCTCTCCAATGGTTTATGAGGTTTTGCACTTAAACCCTCGATTTTGAATATAAAACTGTGTGCCCAATCATTTCTTCTTTGCGAACACGACGGCCCTCTCACGTTCGCGTAGGCCAACCTCGACTGTCTCCCAAAATCCTCTTTGCGGACGCGGCCAATGCTTCGCAAACGCGAAGCTTTACAAATATCCAGCATTCGCGAACGCGTTCCATACCTCGTGAACGCATAGACCAATGACCTGGGGCCCCAGCTACCAACTCCTCTTCGCGAACGCGGGCCCTAGAGCGCGAACGCGTTGAACACTTCACCCAAACCTCCGTGTTCGCGTTCGCGTCCTCCTCTTCAGGAACGCATAGAATAAAATCCTCATCTCCCCCATTTACTCTTCGCGAACGCGGCCCTCCACCCGCGAACGCGATGAACAAAATTTCTCTGCAACAACACCAGAAAATCTGCCAAGTTCAAAATGCTAAAATTGGTCCATTAACCATCTGAAACTCACCCGAGGCGCCCGGGACCTCGACAAAACATTCCAACACATCCCATAACCTAATCCAAACTTAGTCGAGCCTTCGAACCACTCAAAACAACGCCAAAACACCAAGTAAACCTCGGATTCAAGCCCAAGAACTTAGAAACTTCCGAATTCCGCCAACGATGTCGAAACCACCCAAAACACGTCCGATTGACCTAAAAATTTGCACAGATATCCAAAATGACACTACGAACCTGTTCCAACTTCCAGAATTCCATCCCGACTCCGATAGCTAATTTTCCACTGCCAACCGGAAATTGCCAAAAACTCAATTTCGCTAATTCAAGCCTAATTCTATTCCGGACCTCAAAATAATATTCTAAACACCCTCCTAAGTCCCAAATAACCTAACAAAGCTATCCGAGCCATAAAATACACATTCCGAGGTCGTTTACCTAATAGTCAACTTTCGGTTGACTTTTCTAACCATAAGGCCTACTTAAGAGACTAAGTGTCTCATTTCTCACCACGACCACTCCAAACCCGAACCAGCCGACCCAACACAACCTAATTAGGTTAAGAAACACACGATAAATCAGAAATAGGGAAAACGGGGCAAATCTCATGAAACGACCACCCTGATCATTACAATAACACCATCTGGTCATGGGCCAATGTACATGTATAAATGAATGCAATGCATAAGAAGTAAGTCAATAAGATCTCTCGGGATGTCATCAGATCAATATGCCTTCGGTTAATATCATGAAATAAACTTTATGAACTTACGTGTTTTCCGAGACCCATGAACAATCGATATTATAATTGGACACATGGGGAATCAAGAACATAGGCACTCCTATTACTTCTAAGAATAGAGCCATTTGTGAAGGTTCTGCATTTGCTCGTTTCGTTTGTATCATATATATCATGCCAAATGGAAAAAAGGGATATCCTTAACATACATTATTACAATCTGTATGATAACCACGTTGAACTCCTTTTGTCGCACTTCAATCTACAGTAATGATAATAATGCTATCGTTAAGCTACGAAAGATGCAACTATAGTACAACGAACGACAAGCTTGTTTTAATATTAAAATGGGCAGCATCTCCCCTGTTTTCCTTAGTTTACCAAGTCCATCAATCGACACGAACCCATACAACCTTCACCTATATACTTTCAACACCACAACACAAATCAATCTACACAACAACAAGTGCATAAACATCACCAACGAAACTACTATTTAACACGACAAACGACAAGCTCAGATTGAATCCCTTTAACCCCAAAGCCATTCATTCATTAACTTAACAACATATCCAGCATGATATTAAGTACAATGGGAGGACTTCTAACCTCCTACTCATCTCCTAATTCACCCTCAAACAGCCCAACAATCTAATAATAACAACAAGTACAACTTTCCATTGTTATGTTGTCCTTCTCTCTTCATACTCACAGTACCAAAAACAAGTTCGACATATAGACAATATTTTATAACAACAACATCATAAGAGAGTCATTTTAAAGGGTTTCCAACCATTTATAATTCATGGAAACAACCTTTCCAAAATAGTCATTTAAAACAGTAATATCTCAAACTGTTTCAAGTCTCTTCTTGTAATATTTTGCTCAAATAATGCAACCAACACACAAACAACTTCAAGAACATGTAGTAGGATGTTATAATCACCTTAACCAGTAGAAACAACACGAAATTTCATCCAAGCACATCCGACAACTATCCTCAATGTTACCACAACACTATAGGTGTTTTATTCTCTTCTTGAATCAACTTTTGGTGTTCAAGTTGGTATGTAACACTTGTAGTTCGCCTTGAAAATCTAATATATATGAAGGAGAGAATGTTTATTACCTTAATAAACAAGAACAACACGAAATCTAAGGTTACTTACCTTTGAAGAACCCTCCAAAACAGCCACAAGATGAAGAATTACGATCTAGCAAGCACCACGGGATTTCTAGTGTTGGATTCATGTTTTTATCTTAGGTTTTAACCCTAGAATAATGGAGGAACCCTTGGAGAGAATTTATGAGGTTTTACGAACTGTTTTGGACAAGAAAAAATGAGTTAAAACGACTTATAATTGACTTAAATACAAGCTGGAGTTTTACACAGACTTTGTGGGTCCCATGGGAGCTTCTTGCGCAGTCTCGTGAAAATGCGAATATCTCTCTACTCCGATATTGTATCGATGAATGGTTTAATGCGTTAGAAACTAGACTCGTATATATTGAATTTGGTAGGTAGATCCCCCCATATTTCAAACTACATTGGGAGAAAATCTCATCTATATTTGACCTAATTTTCAACACATTTGTGAATGTAACTTGTGATGACCTTTGCCAACTTTTGTTCCACAACTCGCTTGACTTCAAAACAAAACACATGAATGTCATACGACTAAGATAACTCATAACACAACCTCCTTATATTGTTAATAAACATAGTCTCACCTCATAAGTATATGTTATAACCTTCCAACTTGTCGACTTTTGACGAAACTTATTTTCTTCAGTTCATTTAGCTTCTAAGCCTTCTAACCCTCTTGGTACTTGGTATTCATGATCTTAAATATCTGTAAACTCCACGCTAACATGATTAACTTACTTTATAAACTTTTCAAATATGATTTCATTTCTGAGCTACATCAATTGACTTACGACGTACTTTTACGCACGAAAACATGTGGCGTAACATCGATTACCTTTAAGTATCTAATAAATTTGGCAGTTCATGAAAAGCTTGATATGCGAGTGATGGACGTTCTCACGGCTTATTTATATGGCTAATTGGACAATAAATATTTTATGAAAATATCTGAAGGATTTAAAATTCCTGAAGCATATAAAAGTTCCAGGGAAATTTGTTCAATAAAGCTTCAGAAATCCTAATATGGATTGAAGCAATCAGGAGGAATGTGGTACAATCGTCTTAGCGAGTATTTGCTAAAGGAAGGTTACAAAAATAACTCTATTTGCCCTTCTGTCTTTATCAAGAGATCTGGATCCAAATTTATCATCATAGTTGTGTATGTCGATGACTTGAATATCATTGGCACTTCTAAAGTGCTTCCAAAGGCCATAGAGTGTTTGAAGAGAGAATTTGAAATGAAAGATCTTGGTAAGACAAAATTTTATCTTGGCATACAAAATGAGCATGTGACAAATGGAATTGTTATCCATCAATCAACATACACTACAAAGGTTTTAAAGCGATTTTACATGGATAATGCACATCCATTGAGTACCCCGATGGTTGTGAGATCGCTAAACATAAATAAAGATCCATTTCGGCATCAAGAAAATGATGAAGAGATGAAACTCCATATTTTAGAATTGGGGTACTGGTGTATCCTGCCAACAATATCCGACCAGGTATTACTTTTGCAGTAAGCTTATTAGCAAGATTCAGCTCCTCCCCAACAAGAAGACATTGAAATGGCGTTAAGCATATATTTAGATATCTTCGAGGAATTGTATATATGAGATTGTTTTTTTCTAATGAATTCAAGTTAGAAATGATTGGCGATGCAGATGCAGGTTATCTGCCTGATCCACATAAAGCCCGATCTTAATAAACTATGTGTTTACAGATGGATGTACAACTATATCATTGCATTTAATGAAACAAACAATAACTGGCATTTCTCAAACCATGTTGAGATAATACCATTCTTGAAGCAAGTCGGGAATGTATTTGGTTGAGATCAATGACTCAACAAATTCAGAAAATGTGTGGTTTTTCTATGAAAAAGGACAATCCAACTACACTATTTGAAGACAATACTGCTTGCATTGCTCAACTAAAAGGAGAATACATCAAATGAGACAGAACAAAACACATTTTACCAAAGTTCTTTTTCACGCATGATCTTCAATAAAATGGTAAAATTAATGTTCAACAGATTCATTTATATGATAATTTGACTGATTTGTTCCCTAAGGCATTACCAACCTCAACATTTCAGAAGTTGAGATAGAAGATTGTCATGTGCCATCTTCGATAAACAAAGTGATGTTTTCATGTTGGGGGGGGGGGGGTAAGATACACGTTGTACTCATTTTGCCTTAGCAAGTTTTGTCCCACTGGATTTACTTGGTAAGATTTATAACGAGACATCAAACAAAGCGTATTACAAATATGTATACTCTTTTTCCTTCACTAAGATTTTTTTCCCACATGATTTTTTCTTAGTAAGGTTTTAACGAGACATATTTTTATTTTTGGATATCCATGAAGGAGTGTTAAATTAGTAGCAAATGTGGATGTCCACTATTCCCACTACTTTCTTCCATGATGTAGATAACCTCTCACCACTCTTCGCTATTATAATTGTAACTACATGCCTCCATAACATCTCACCATGATCTTCCCCTATGATCTCAATTAGTAATGTCATGTTTAAGTCAATCCTTCTGTAACCTTCTATATAATACTCCTTCCAATTCAATTTATGTGAACCTATTTTTTTTCTAGTCCGAGCGAAAAAGAATGACCTCTTTCTATATTTGGAAACAATTACCTTTTTTGCAAGGATTTATAACCACACAAAATATACATGCCTCATTTTACACCATAAGTTCAAAAGTTTTTTTTTCCCTTAAACTTCGTTCCCCGTCAAATGAGTTCACATAAATTGAAACAGACGAATATAAATAGAGGCATGAGATGTGTCATATGAGAAGACTTGATGAAATGAGAAGATTCTGCCTTTTTCTCTTATTATATTACTTATTTTATTATTTTATATCATTAATTGAGCTAATTTCTTAACAATAAAGTACATTTAGGAAGTCTGAAGTTTAAAATTCTACGCATAGCTAATAGAGAAAAGAGTAGAAAATTAGGTGTCTACATTTAGAAGGATGATATTTTTTTCCTTCTGTTTTTGGTGTACAAATTAATGAATTACCATTATTTTATTGTTAATAAACACGTAAGAAAATGCATTAACTGAGCTAAACCTAATGTACTTCATTTTCCTTTAAAAGAAAATTGGAGAATTTTTTTCTAAAGAATGCAAAGACCAAAGGCAAAAATAATGGATCTTGGTTCTTGGAGATGAAAACCGGACAAATTAAACATGTCAATTGGAAAAGTAATGAAATTTGTAAGCAATTTGACACCATTAAAAACGAATGATCATAGTCATTTCAAGCCATTAACGACGTGGAATCATCATAGCTACAGAAATAATTTACAAAAGCCCCTCGTGACCGTACGATTGAACTACTTTTCTTTTTTTGGTAACAAATTCCATTTTTTAGGAGGGTTTAGTAAGATATTCCTAAACCTCTGAACGATCGCAGCAGGGCTCCAATAGCTCAAGAGCATAACTTCTGGTCGTTCGTAAAAATCTCTTGAATTAATGTATGTATTTTAAGCACGTTTTTATTATTTCTGTGTTTATAAGGAATTATGACATCAAACATTGTTTCTGGTAGTGTTTGATTTGATAGCGAAAAGGATGTTGCCGAGATGGAGCAAGACTATTTCCCAGTTTGCTAGGGTTAACTCAGAATTGGGAAGACATTTGTGTTCTTTCTCCTGTCGAGATTATTCCAAAGTTGCGGCGGTTGCAGCTGATCCCACTGAGAAAATCTTCAATGTCAATACCGAGGTTTTTAACTTTTGACTTTTGTTCTAAATCTTGGGTGTTTTGAGTACTTGATGACCTTTTAAGCTTCAAGCTAAATTTGCCTATTGTATACTGTGAACCTATTTGTCTCGGACACAGAGTGTTTAAGAAAGGAAATGGAGACTTTTGAAACTAGTGGTTTTTAATATAGCATAACATTTGTGTGGATATTATAGTCCGGCATGACTCTGTTGCTTGAATCTTATTCTTTGGTTGTTCAAAAATTGTGGAGTTTGTGTGCTTTTTTAAAATTAAATCTCTGTAGTTGACCTTGCTGCAGCTGAAAGAAACTAGCTTTTATCTTGTGTATCGTTTCCTAATATATCGTATTGTATTGTATTGTTTTGTACTATATTTTTTTGATGTATACAATACTTTGATAGATTGCATTGTTTGTCGTCGTTTCATGATTTCATACACGAACAATATGGAGAATAAACCTACAATATTACAAAGAAAATGTAAGATACGAGGTAGAATTATTATATAAAAAGGTAGGGTAAAGGATAAAACAAAATTATTTATAAGGAAGGGCAAACAAGAGAAAAAAATAAGATAACGACGCGACCACACCAAATCGGTCGTTACATAAAGTGGCACTTTTTGTTGTTACGTAATGACGGATTTAACTACATATAATAAAATTGAAGTAACAATCAAAACACGTATTGTATTTAAAGTAACAATACGATACAATACAATAGGTAATAACCATCCAAACAAGTTGTTAATCAAGTTATTGGTGATTATACCTTGCAAATGATTTGTTGGATTTAATTTTTCCAACTTACAAAGTGCTGCGGCTGCTGCTAATTGAATTTCTGTCACTTGAATAGGTAAATTTGAACAAGATTTTCTGGACTAAGCCTCATTCACTGGCATTAGCACCTGATTCACCATTAAGAGTTGAAGATCCACAATACGAGGGCATCAAGCGCTTTACACTTAAGCTGTTGCGGTTTTATAGTAAGCAAAGCAAGTCCATTCGAGGGGCAAATGTTATTTATCGCCGTGTTATTCACCAAGTTGATAGACCTGCTATTTATGACGGTTAGTCTGTTCGCTCATCTGCTCCTCGAACATCATAGCTTTTGCTTTTTCCTGTTGGTGTATGGATCATTATTTGTAACTTATATTATTTATTTTTAAGAAAAGTAAGAGAAAATAACAATGGTCTATGTCAGTGTCTTTTCTTTTTTAAATTCACTACGATCCTTATAGGACATTTGATTATTGAGCATCTGAATTGAAGATGCAATTGTCAAATTGTTGACTGCATCCTTTTAATCAGTTAAGCACTGGCAGCTTATATCTCTTAAGAATCTACCAGCTCATTATTGCTAATCTTTAACAGCATTCTTGCTCATGTTAATACTAGAGCTCAACTTTTTGAATGTTCATTTGCCATATGATGCTTTGAGGAAAATATTCAGCTGTGTGATCAATTATGTCTAAGTTGACGACTCTTTCTTGTGAAAATACAGGCACTTAAGAAATTTAAACAAGAAAAGACACTATTATAATTACCTTATTTTTCACCAACACCCTTATTTTTCTGTTTTTCTTTTCCCTGCCATCTTTAGAGATTATAATTACCTTTCTACGTGGAGTTGCTATGCTAATTAATGTTTATTTTAGTTGTCTGATCTGTGTATATATGTTGCTGTGCAGTATTTAACTTGGAGAAAACATTTAAGACCACATTCTCGTTACTTGTTATACATATGTGGCTTTGCTTACAACGCTTGAAACAGGAGGGTAAGGAAGGTGTTGAGTTGGGGCAGTATTTATATGAGATTTATAATCATGATGTGGAGCTGAGAGTTTCTAAAGCTGGGGTAAGTTACAGAATCCTGATACAGAAAAAGCAATTCTATAAGCAAATAGTTCTTCTCGGCATTGCTTCTGTTTTTCCTTAAGTTGTTCCTGTTCACAACATGATTGATATTGGAACTGTTAATCTTGTTGGATATACTCTGAGTTGCTGAGTCTTCCTTTGTCGTTATACCATCAATAAAGTCAGAGTAGCCATATAGTTAATTGCTCTTTTCTTTTGAAAATTTTGGGGTGAAAAAATTAGTAAGTATATAAAAGCATGATAATGATGGTATATCCTCCAGAAAAAGAAAATGAAAGAAGGAAAAGAATGAGGAACAGGACTGTTGTTATGGGCTGTCTTATAACAAGTCTGGTGCCTAAGCTAGAGGACATCTATATCTTACCATGCGCAAGCCTCTTTTGTTTTGTTTCTTGCATATGAGATTTGGGATGGTGGTAAATCTAACATGTCACTTTCCTTGGTGAAAGAGCTTTGATCTCCTACAAAAGTTTTTTTCATCACTGCTTTTTTTTTCTTTTTTATTCAGAGATTTTGCTATCAATATTTCTATAGGATCTTTTTCAAATATTTGGATTTCAAATGAATAACATTTATCCGAGGTTCCCTCCCCCTTGTTTCTATACTTGTCGTGTCTTCAGTTTGTTATTAATGACGAAATCTGATTCTATGTTTAAACGTATCGATTACATTTTCCATGCTCTGGCACATTTTTCCCTTGTCCTACAACTCATCTTTTTTTAATTTCTTCAGTATAATGCCTGCCCCTGTTAATGCTTTTCTTCTTTGGAAAAGCTTCACATAAGGGGGGGCATTACCGCATTAAATCTGTTTCCAGAAGATAATAGCTTTAACTTAATATTCCTTTAAATATCTTCTCACTCATTTATTGTACTCCCCAATTTAGGAATTCCATATGTTAAAGTAATCTGAATGGTCCTCCACCCCCTCCCACTTGGACTCCATATTTGTCTATAGTAGTATAATTATATAATAACCCTTCTTTACAAAAACTGATCCTCTATCTAAACCTTCAAATTCATTTCCTAGGAAGGTATGTTGAGTCCCTCAAATCTCCATCTCTACCCCGTTGTTTTCATAGGAGAGGTTACTATATCCCTTCTGGTTAAATGGTTGTTTCTTTCCTCCCCTTTGTTGTTTTTAGAAAATCTCACTGTGGTTTTTCCGACTATTCCACTCAGTTCTCCTATGCCCGTTAAGGACATATAATAAGTTTAGATAGTAAACTAAGTACTCTTGCTAATGTCTCTTTTTCTCTTTTCGGATAATCCTTTTCCACCCTTCTCCTTTCAACTTTCTCAATTACTGGATATTGTTCAATGTTATGTTTGTGATTTTCTTCCAGTATATTTCCAAGATTGGGATTCTATACGCCATGATCTGTCTTAGTCGCAGACATCGGTAAGGAACACACAGGATGAATACTGTAAGATCTAAATTTTTGGAGAAATCTGCAAGATTGGGTGATGAAGAGCTTAACAGTTTACTTGGATATTATATGAGCAATGAATTCCACTTGCAGATTGAGACTGTTGAATTTGGAAGGCGAACGAATGTTATGTTCATAGTCAAGTTATTCTATAGTAAACTGCTGAAAAGGGATAAACGAGACTCTCCTATCTGATCAATATGGATTCTGAGAGCGCCTAAGTGTTCTTTTCTACTTGAACAGTAGTATAACTTACGAAAAGAACTTGGCCAGTAGAATGGTGAGGCATCCTAACGGCTGATTAATTGTGTAGAAGGACAATCCACATTAATTGGTGCTTCATGTGCGAGAAAGCTGGAGAGGATGTATGCATTATTGCCTGATAGCACATACATTATGGTGTATGGCGTGGAAAGGTTGGAAATTCAGAATAAAGTGGCTGAGAAGGAGAGCGTGGAAGTTTTTCTGTTCTCTCGTGTTAACAATATGGAAAGAGTGGAACAGAAGAACGTTTGAAGGATTTCAAAGTTCATTTGTAAAGATTTGTTGGACGTCTTTATATTGTGTATGACAAACTAAATTCTTTTGTGGAGATTCATACTTTTGTATATGAGTATGTACTTTTGTATACACCTTGTATGTGGGGGCTACCCTTTTTCACATAATAAAATAATGAACTTCACCCCCTAAAAGAAAAAAGTATTTTCGTCGTCATTGTGGTTTTTCCACAATTTGTACTCATTGAGAAGGAAAAGGGGAAGGTAGTATGTAACTAAATAAGCAGCTCTGTGATGGCAGATATAACCCCTCTTTCTCTTATTGTGATTTATAATATAATGGGCATGCAAGATTCTGAATGGTTAAATAACAGGATTTATAAACTTAAGCTTATTTGTATCTTTTGTTCTATTGAAATTGCAGGTTAACTTATTGCTGACTAAATGGATGAAGGATTTAGAGAAGATATTTTATGGCAACATTGTTGCCTATGATGCTGCCATGCTTCCTGAAGCTAAGCAGGATGAGTTGCAAAACGTAATTTGGAGGTAAGCCATAGCAATATTTTTTCAGGCTCCACGTTGTATCTGAACATTGCAGGTTTCATTTTTAGTTAGTTTGTTAAGTATTTCAACAAGTGAAGTTTGTGATCCAATCATTTTTTCCTTGTTCATTCATCATTATATAGAACTGATGGGCTATTTCATCTTTCTTACATTAATTCAGCATAACTCTTTGTAGCTAATTCAGTTATCAATGCAAAATTTCTTCCATTTGTTGCCATTTCAAACTTAGGGGAGTCTGCTCAATTAGGATAAGCAAAAGGATGTGTAAGATAAAAACACTTGTTAGGGTATATGTGCTGAAGTTTCCAGGCCTTAACCACATATAAGAAAGATGAAAATAGTATCAGCCTTAATTTGACTGCAATATTTTAACAGTCATTGAGTTCTCTTGAGACATTCTAAACTCTATTTGAAGGTTGTAATAGTTGGTTTCCACATTTATCAAGCTAGAAATTAACACATTGGATAATTATGCCCAAATCGTGTCCTCATGAGATACTAGTGAGAAAATTTTATATATATATATATATATATTAATCTTTTTATGAATCTGTTATGAAGAATAATAAACAACCTTCTTTAAAGATCTTTTAATCTTGCAACAAGTTGTGATGAAATGCATCGCTCCTTATCGAATGATCTTGTCTATATAGAGAAGCGAATCCAAAAACTAATCATTGTTAGCTACAAGCAAGCTAGGATCGTTAGGAGTTGACTATTTGCTTCTCCCTTGTATTGAGGGATAGCTAAACCAATGATCCAGTGGAATTACAGAAGTTGAAGCCTTTCCCTCATTATCTTATATTCCTGCGTATTCATTGACGATTCTAGCTCACTTTTTTTCCTTTCGTTTTTGCTCTTCTATCTTTGAATTGCCCCTCTATACAAAGTCCATCTGAAAGTTGGAGAGTTCTCTTAACGCTGACCTTGTCCAAGGTTAGTTCCAAACTATGGGTGGAACTTGGAACTAGCTGTTCGTTGTTTCGCAGCTGCATATTTTGAAGCATGGTGTTACCGTGGTGTCATAGTAAACTACAATTTGATGTGGTATAGGAGAATGGTATACACAAAGATATAGTATTATATTTGGTAATCTGAAAATGGTGGAGTTGTCTTTAGTCTTTATTATGCCCTATTTAATTAAGATTGAAGAGATGGCCGTTTGGTTACCGATGGCAATTCTATGTGCATTCTATTTGATTGACCTTCTGGTATTTTATGTTGTAGGAATGTCTTCTCTGATGATGGTACATCTACACCAGATCATGCTGCCTTGCTTCCTCTCCAGGCAAGTATATCTTTCCATTCTTGAGGTGCTCTTCTTGATGCAGTCTTTGCTCAGAACTGTCGACTTGTGTCGATTAAAAGAGTTGGGGATTGCATGTCAAAATGGAAATGCTTTTGCGTCTTTCGTGAAAGATAAAATTTGTTCTCATTTCTCCTTAAGTTGCTATTAGCATTCACCTTCTATTGACTGCAAGAAACAGTGTAGTTTTAAGACTAGCATTCATCATTTCTTTGAAAGTACATCTCTTTTAGAAACTTCCCTCGAATTTAATTTTCACTTTATTGGGCTCCGTACCAAAGGTTAAATGCGTCCGAGGATTCTGCATACCATGCTTATTTTTCTTTTCAGATTGTTGCATGTAGTTTATTTTTGGTTGGGCTCTGTATGTATACCAAGCTTATTATATTCTTTAATCGTGTGATTGCAGGCTTTGTCGAGGTATGTTCGCAGGGAATTCAACTGTTTGTCATTGACAGGTACTATTTCTGCCTCAAACAAATATGTATGTATCAATTTATGTAAAAATTATGTTAGCACTTGTTAACTGAGGGCTTTCATGCTCTTAGTCTCCCCTCTATAAGAGACAGAGGAAAATCTTAAACAGTGCGAGACACTGCAGTCTCTGTCCATGTGATGTCATGTTTCACATCTGCAAACCACCCCTTCATCAGGAAAAGAAAAGACGGGAAAATAGAATAATGAGATTTTTTTACAGTAAGTCTTGTTGTCTTTAAATATAATCTTGAGTATAATAAAATAATTTTGTAATCTTAAATATATCAGTCTGCATGAGATATCTTTCCTGCATTTGAAATGTTTGCACAAATATTGTATGAAAATAAAGCTCAGCAGAGTGGTTAGGATGCTTGATTGTGATTCTGGCTAATGATTTGTGGCTAGACATGGAAGTCTTTGAAGTTCTATTTACCAATGGCCAGTTAATTGTTTCAGAGAATTCTTTTAACTCAGTTTTATTGCATCAGACATTATGCATGAGGCTTCGTACCTGAGGATTGGTTAAATTGAATCCATCTATTTCTTTTGATTGCTTAAAGAAAATGAGGTTGTCAAGCCCACATTGTCGATGTATGGATGATCCTATCTTTTCTCACTTGAAGCAGCCCCATCCTCATTCGTAACATATAAGCAAAATTATACCATGAAGACTTTATAAGGGAATTTTCAATAAAATCTTTTTCCTTACTGATTCCTCACTGGTAGCCTGTATAAAGATAAAATGTTTCTGGAACTTTCATTTTAGTGATGGTGCTATTGATTGGACAGATAAAGAAGCTATATTTTCTGGAAACTTCATGTTCACCCCGTTGGGAAGCTCAAAAGGTGGTACTGTGTAATGCGAAGAGAGAGAGAGATAAAAACCAAACATGCTCATCAGCAGTGCCAAAATTCACGGTAGAGAACAAGCCTTCTGTCACTGAAATAAGAAGAAGAAATTGCCGAGTGCTTATTTAAGCAAATAGATGTGCAGTCCACTTTTCTCTAGCTTTAGTAAGTTGGTAGAGATCAGAAGTTGCTGGCTGTTTTGTTCCCCAGTATGAAACTTGGACAAAAATATCCTACCTGTTGATGCTAATTGTTTTGACGAAATTACATGGGTGCTTTTGTTAAATTACAATTGTAAGATTTGTGAGTTCCAGATTTGGATTACTGTAAATGTCCCCCAATGTGTTTTTCAGTTTTTGTTTTGGGGGAAATATTGGAGGGGTGAGTGCCCGCTTGCATTGATTTTGTATACAACCTTGATTGTTGATTAGGATTTATGTCTACACGACTCTGTAAGTTCTTCTAGTTCACTTTTTGTTACATTCCTTATCAAAGGGGCATTTTTGGTGTGTGTACTGTTTTCAATTCTTTAATTCCAACAGTCCACACCATACTCTGTCACAGGGGTGATTTTAGTCAAACCGAACCACACCCGTGCGGCAGTCAAGTTGTGCGCTTGACTCAGCCTTTCCCACACTTAGCCAAATTTCAGTAGCTTTGGCCTTGGCGAATTTTAGGCAACAAAAACAGTAGGAACACAAGCCAATACGGGAAAACCCAACCTTTGCATTAATATCAAAACAATACAAAGGACACCCTCACTTGCTATGATCACAAGTCGATCAAAGCCCACTTTTGACGAAGAACACAAGTCGTTCTTGGCCAACACTAAAACCTGCCCAAGCCTAGACTTAGTCCCTTTTGAAACACCTTGAAACCCTCACGTTTCACTCTTGTTTTCCATTTGTAATTTCACACGAAATTACCCACTTGCTTCTGCCTAAGTCCATAAGGCCCTATTTAAAGAATATAGGCAGCCCTTAGACTTGGCAGCACATTGACACTTGTTGTCGACAGCTTTTGCCACTTGGCGGGATAAGTTTAAATCTGTTCCTAACTTGTAGTTGACATCCCCAACTACTTAGGCTATTATACACGAAATAGGGTCATGGATACAAGCATAATCAGTTCATGGGAGATCATGGGGACAAGGAGTTAGGAAATGTAACCGCCAACTACTTTGGCATGTGCTTTTGACTTGGTCAGCCATGCCCCACGCCCAAGCTTGCTTTGTGCCAAGCTTTAGCTCATCTTTGACATTGTTCCGCACCAATGTCTCACCCGCATTCCGCCGCCATGACTTTGCCGCTCTCGTCCGACGCCGCTGGCGCCCGCACACTGCCTTGGCCTAGTTTCCTGCCTTGCCCATGTCACTGCTCATTTCCCTCATGCCATTGCTTGTATTTTCATTCACATAGACTTGCCTTGGCTATTGAAAGCCTTTGCCATCAACCCACACGTCCGTCTTGCCTTAGCTTCGCCCGCACCTAGTTGCCACAACCCATAGTGCCATTGCCACTGATTTTGGCGCGCATGCCGTGCCATGCCGCCCTAACATTGCCCACACTGTTTTGTCAAGCCCTTTCCAAGCGTGTCTTGCCCGTGCCAAGACCTTGGCCAATACTTGCCCACAACAGCCCTCATGTCAATGTCTTGTCCGTCGCCCGCATGATCGTTTGGCCCGCGCATAGGCCAATGACAAGGCCATCACGCCCAATCCTTGCCACAGCCGCGCCAACGCCCGATGTCAAAGAATTGGGTCCTAACAAACCACCCACACCCTTTGAAATCGACGTCCTCGTCGAGCCAACTCAATTAATCAACCCCAAGGGGTTGTTGACATACAACGCCCCGGGTGCTTCTCTCACTTCTGCCACAATGGCATTTGCTTCCACCACTTGTTCCTGTCTTTCCGCAGCCATCATTGCATTTACCCGTGCCTGCACTGGACAGTCCTTTTTCAAGTGTGGTCCACCACAAGTGAAACAGCCTTTGAACTTGCCGTTTCTTTCCTTGCCGTATGGAGTCTCCGCTTGCCTCCAATTCTTGACAAACCCTTCTGTTTCGGCAGCTTGGCCTTTCCCATTTTTCTTCCATTCCCTCGCCTTGTCTTTCTTTTCGTATTTGAATATTCAGCAGGGTCACCACCTAAATTGAAATCCGCCAATGCATCTGCCGCCGCAATAGCCGTTGAGAGGTTTTGCACATTCTGCCTCCTCAACTCTAATTGCGCCCATCCCTTCAATCCGCTCATGAAGTAATGCAGCTTGTTTTCTTCTGCCATATTACTTACATTCAACATCAAGGAAGAGAATTCCTTGACATACTCCCTCACCGAGCCACTTTGTTTCAAGCGACGCAGCCCATCTCTTGCAACCCATGACGAGTTGCTAGGAAGGAATTGAGATTTTAATTCCTTCTTCAGCATCTCCCAAGTTTCAATCCTTGGCAAGCCAGCATTTTCTACTTCCACGACTCGTGTACGCCACCACACTTTTGCATCATCTGTCAAGTACATTGGTGTAATGGTCACCTTCTCATCATCCGGCACACGAGCAGCTTGAAAATACTGCTCCATATCCCACAAGAAATTTTCCAGCTCTTTGGCACTTCTCGCACCACCATAGGCTTTCGGCTCCGGAACCCTCACTTTGGTGCGTTCATCGCTTCTAAGGGTAGTATTCTGCATTGCCCTTCGAAGTTGCTGCACCTCCTCACGTAGTTCTTCCTTTTCTTGGCGCACTAAGGCCATTTCTCCCAGCGTAGTTTCGTGTCTCACCGCATAATCTGCCTCCAAACGTGCCATCCGTGCAAGGACAGAAGAATCTGATCCGATTTCAAGAGCCTGCCCCACAAGTGCTTCAAGTTGTTCCACTCTTTGGCGCAGTTCAGCATTCGTGCCACCAGCCATGCCTTCGAACAACCCCACGTAATCTGCCACCGGTCGTCTTGCCACCACCACGAACTAGCCTTGCTCTGATACCAGTTGTCACAGGGGTGATTTTAGTCAGTCCGAACCACACCCGTGCGGCAGTCAAGTTGTGCGCTTGACTCAGCCTTTCCCACACTTAGCCAAATTTCAGTAGCTTTGGCCTTGACGAATTTTAGGCAACAAAAACAGTAGGAACACAAGCCAATACGGGAAAACCCAACCTTTGCATTAATATCAAAACAATACAAAGGACACCCTCACTTGCTATGATCACAAGTCGATCAAAGCCCACTTTTGACGAAGAACACAAGTCGTTCTTGGCCAACACTAAAACCTGCCCAAGCCTAGACTTAGTCCCTTTTGAAACACCTTGAAACCCTCACGTTTCACTCTTATTTTCCATTTGTAATTTCACACGAAATTACCCACTTGCTTCTGCCTAAGTCCATAAGGCCCTATTTATAGAATATAGGCAGCCCTTAGACTTGGCAGCACATTGACACTTGTCGTCGACTACTTTTGCCACTTGGCGGGATAAGTTTAAACATGTTCCTAACTTGTAGTTGACATCCCCAACTACTTAGGCCATTATACACGAAATAGGGTCATGGATACAAGCATAATCAGTTCATGGGAGATCATGGGGACAATGAGTTAGGAAATGTAACCGCCAACTGCTTTGGCATGTGCTTTTGACTTGGTCAGCCATGCCCCACGCCCAAGCTTGCTTTGTGCCAAGCTTTAGCTCATCTTTGACATTGTTCCGCACCAATGTCTCACCCGCATTCCGCCGCCATGACTTTGCCGCTCTCGTCCGACGCCGCTGGCGCCCGCACACTGCCTTGGCCTAGTTTCCTGCCTTGCCCATGTCACTGCTCATTTCCCTCGTTCCATTGCTTGTATTTTCATTCACATAGCCTTTCCTTGGCTATTGAAAGCCTTCGCCATCAACCCGCATGTCCGTCTTTCCTTAGCTTCGCCCGCACCTAGCTGCCACAACCCATAGTTCCATTGCCACTGATTTTGGCGCGCATGTCGTGCCATGCCGCCCTAACATTGCCCACTCTGTTTTGTCAAGCCCTTTCCAAGCGTGTCTTGCTTGTGCCAAGACCTTGGCCAATACTTTCTAACAACAGCCCTCATGTCAATGTCTTGTCCGTCGCCCGCATGATCGTTTGACCCGCGCATAGGCCAATGACAAGGCCATCACGCCCAATCCTTGCCACAGCCGCGCCAACGCCCGATGTCAAAGAATTGGGTCCTAACACTCTGTACGAACACCGTGTTCTATAGATTTTCTTTGAAAGACGTTTTTCTATCCTTTCTCGTAGGATAGCTGATTAGATTATCCTTAGGATTCAAATTCTTCTTTCGAATGAACGAGAGTTTCGTTAAACAACCTAATGACAAGTGCTCTGAACATATGCAAGAATACGCTGAATGAATGGTCTTAAGAAGAACTTCTCTCGACTATTCCTCTATATTGGGTCAAGTGATAGTTCTATAAGCTCTTTCGGTAGTCGTAAAATTTACCCAACAAGATACCAAAATGATAATTCCAACTACACTTCTCTTCCGTTTAAAGTAAAACCACAAATAACCTTGCAATTTAATTAGAAACCCGTTCAACGAATTCAAGCAACTAACAGACAAATCCTCGAATAATAATCAAGTCACAATAACCCTAAGAAGGACTACTTCATAGTGGAGAAATTGTTCATCACAAGAGTATTAAGAGGACAAGAAAACATTACAACCCACTAATTCAATCAAACTTTTGAATTGAATGATTCAGGTGAAATATTCAACGTCTCCATTGTTTTCTTGCCTTGTTCTCTCCAAAAGTTGCTCCCAAAACCAAGATACCTAGTGTGGGACGAGCTTAGGCTTCATATAGGTAAAGGGGAATTCCTAGAAGTTACAAAAATAGGCCTAACTTATAGACAAAAAGGGTTTAAAATGATAAGTAATATCAAGCTCATCAAACACTCTCACACTTAGCTTTTTCTCGTCCCGAGCAAATCAAGGAATAAATTGCTCCCATCATTGTATCCTCCTTAGACAAGCGGCTATCAAGAACCAACTAGATACCGTCCTATGGTCACATTCAACCTTAATCCCGGTCATTCTATCCCACTAATGCCGTGGTGAAATCGGCGCCAAATCCTAGATACACATCACAAGAAAAAAACAATGCCCATTCGAATATTAGTAATGAGAAAAGCATAGGGCAATAAAGCAACAATCACTTACCCTCACAAAAGAATTGAATCATGGCGTCAAGATTACAATAAGCTTGACCATTGCATGACTCTCCACTAATGTAGGAATAGTTTCATCTAGATCATGTAGGGCTTTGCATTTTGTTGTAATATAGGGTATGGGACGGGTCAGATATAATCTAGATAAGAGTATCTACACCTTCCTAAGTACTTTAATACCTACAATTTCATGCGTGATCTACACCTTTTAAAGTGACAATTGCCCCCAAACTTCCAATTCAGAATATCATCCCGTTCCCATTTCTTTAAGCACAACATAATAGGGATTTAAACATCAGCAGGGGAACATTCCCTTTTGTTCACTTAACACATCATGAGTATTACCTTTTTTTTTTCTTTTTCCAATTACTTTTCACAATCCCCTACTCATGTATCCCACATACATTCAACATGGTGCATATTTTTCCACTTTTCATCCGTTCCACTCAAAACCAAGCCCCACCCCCACATTTAGTCCTCTTCATCTCTTAGAAACACGCATGCGACATTCAAGTGCTTAGGGAAGGCTAAGGGTCTAGGTCGTAATATGGTTGCCGAGGAAAGAGGGATTTAAACTCAACTGGACTAACTAGGGATAACTCTTCAATTTTTTGGAGGGGTCAAAGTAGCAGAGAAGGGCTTACAAAGAGGGCCTACGATTATCTCAAAACCCATCTATTAGCTATGATTTTGGCTTGAGTCACAACCAAGCCAAGTTCTAGACTTTGTAGGGCATGACTACTAAGCAAGAATTCATCTCACCACACAGTATTTTGGATAGACACTTAATTCAGACCGCATTCACCAATGGTCTCTCTGATTTATAAGGACAAAATCATGCATCCCACAAGTCAAGCACACTCATTTTATCCAACCACAAGCAACTTTCAAAAACTTATCTAAATATCAAGGAACAACAAAAAAATCTACTCTAGAGAGTATTTGATTCAAAATAATACAACCATGGTAAAGAGACAAACAAGACCCCCATGGAAGTACAAGATAAGAAGTTATAAAGATAAAAGTAAAATATACTTTTTATAGTATTTCAGCCTCCACCCCCACACTTAACTAGTGGCATGTCCCTATGTTTTCAGAATTAAAATGTAAAGGCGAAGGAAACTTCCCTAACTAGGTCAATCTGTGTCTAAGACTGTGCCGAGGTCCATGTGACAAACCCGACCTAGTGCACGCAACCATGCCATGATCTTCCGCTCAGATTTTGAATTTTTCCCAACAAGTGATTCTACTCGAGTGCTTAGTCCATCAACAGAAGTTTGCATTCCAGCCATCTCCTATTCCAATGCAACCATCTGCGTCTCCCATGAACTGCCTGATGATTCTCCTGCAACTTGTTCACTTGGTGCACTAGCACCAACATCCTCTACGTGTACCTCCCTTTCCTCAACGGGTCCGTCAGAATCCCCACTCTCACCTTCAGCAGCACGGCAGGTTACTTCCGAATGATAACTTTATCGGCACTAAATTTCTTCTCCCGCTGGCCTTGTTTTCTTGTACCCTTGCCTCGCGGCACAACCAGGTGACCAAGGAGGTGAAAACGAAGCCATACCCCTGCACTGGTGAATGAATTTCCATCTTATCCCCAATAACCTTAGCCACATCAAAGTCATGTTCATTGATCAAGCACCATATAAGAGCTGCCCGAGGAAGATTCACCCCAGTCTTGTTCTGTGGCGGCATCAACCGATTGTTGATGATGTGTATCCAACACTTCCCTCAATGGTTAGTGAGTTGGAGTGAAATTTGTGGTCCCTGATCAACCACACCACCTCCTTCCCAGATACACAGATAGTCTCAAAGAATATTTTCCCACGGGTATGATTCCCTGTTGTGCATCACAAAAAGGTTGTCTTCAAATGCTTGGTCCACATACTCTGGTAAGTTGTAAACACTCTGGATATATTCCCTAAAAAATTCTACCTTTTTCTTCCTCAATGTACACATATAATCCTCATGTTCTGGGAAATTCTCATAAAACGCCCTCACAACAGCCAAATTGGCTTCATCGGGTTCTTCGAAGAACACTCCCAACACCGATGGACTAATTCATCATGTACTTTGGGACACTCATTGAGGAGTGCACCTATGTCAATTCCCCTTCCACGCACAAGACTTTCATCCGCGTAGCTATGAAATCGGTCTTGAGCATCCCGGGAGACAAACTTGTTTTGATCATAGGGCCGAGAAGGTGCAGAGGCACTCAATCGAGAAGTACCCACATCTTTTGATTCAGAGGCGCCCTCCTTCTTACCAATTTAAGTTCCCCGGGTCTTCCTTTTCTTTGAAGTTGCCATTTTGCACCTACAACAATCCAAACAAACATCAGTGAGGGAATATACACATTGTCGCAATGGGCTACTCAGACTTCACCCATACGTTGTCAACAGTTATACATTAAAAATCTCCATGCTATGCTATCGATTCCATTGACGTTACAACTTCCACCCATTACAAGTTCAACCCTCGAAGTTGAAGTGAATTTCGTCGGGTGACTAACAACTTCTAAAATCACACATCAAAGCTCTAATAATCCCCATTGTGGAATTTAATCAAACACTTTACATGCATTGTTTCTCTTGCTCCTCGAAATTAGGCAATCAACCCTAGAGTGAAAATAATAACAACCAAATCAAGTGCATATCACACTAAGAACACACACACAAATTTGCATCATTCCTAATTGAAACATGTACCTTGCACCTAGAGGAAGAGGAGCGAAAGTAGAATAACATACCTCAGATTTCAACAAAGGAGGCACAAGATGTTGACTAGGAGCAGAGGAAGAGGGGGGGAAGATTGAGCGAGGGAGAGAGGGGGAGAAAGATGGATGATTTGGGGAGGAGATTGGGCTGTCAGGTTCGAGGGGTTAGGGTAGAGTTAGTTTTTTTTTCCTTTTTCGTCGGTGGGTTTGAGAATAAGAAGAGAAAAGAAGAGAAGAAAAATCGGGTCTAAACTAAAAGGAAAGGAAAACATACCTGGGTGCGCGGTCAGGTGTGCGCTTGGGTCTAAACGTGCGCTGCCGCGCATAGGTGACATACGAGCTGTGAAGTATGCGCACTCAGATGCACGCTCAACATTCCTCGTTCGCATCCGCGCATGTCTAGTGCACTCAGACACCGATTTTTGCGTGCTCAAAAGCGCGTTTTCTCTTCCAGGTGCGCTACATGAAGCACACATGTAAGTGCCTAGAATGGCCGCCGAAGCCTTAGCTTGTCCCTCCAATCACATATACATCCTTTCAACTTTAAAAACTCGCACTATACACTAAATCTCTACCCTTCTAAAAGAGATTAACAAAAACGAAATCTACCTAACTTTACGCTATAATTGATGAAAATAAAACAAAGACTTGCAAAAGGGTTAGAGGTAGTTATGAGTTATAGTTGTCGGTTTGACTCAATCGGGAACACTCACTTGATTATGATGCTAGAGGATTGCTTAGAAAAACCTCCAACAAAATAAGGTTTTAACTTGTGCCTGTTCACCTTGAAACTCATTGTTCCTTCCATGTTTTGGATCTCAATCGCTCCATATGGAGATACATGTTTTACCACATATGGCCCCCTCCATCTTGACTTGAACTTTCAGGGGACAATCTAAGTCTACTATTGCATAACAAGACCTTTTCCCCTTCATGAAATTCTTTTGGTTAAATCAGATGGTCATGTCATTTCTTGTTTTTCCTTGAAAATTCGTGCATTCTCATACGCGTCCAATCTAAAATCATCCAGCTCTTTCATCTGTGACAACCTGTGTTCTCCTGCAAGACTAAGATCAAGATTAAGCAACTTAATTGCCCAATAAGCTTTATGTTCTATCTCAACAGGAATATAACACCATTTACCACATACTAGCTTGAAGGGTGAAGTGTCATCATAGTACAAGGCAAGCCGTCTACTCAGACATTTCCAACACTTAAAATCTTTGAAAGATGTGAAAACAATTTAACTTGAGGAAAAAAAATTGTAAAAAAGGAATAATAAGAAGTCATAACTCAATACAAAATCTCTCCCAAAACCAGGGTGTCACCGAGTACATGAGCATCTGCATAAATACATAGTCTGATACACCGTCTAGAAAGTAAAAACATAAACATAACATGAATGATAAGGGAGAAGAGTCGAGGTCTGCGAACGCCAAGAAGCTACCTCGATGATATCAGAAGGTACGGACTCCGCAAATCAACGACCGCCGTGACCAGAAGCACCTGGATCTGTATAGGAGGTTCAGGGTGTAGCGTGAGTAAAACCAACTCAATAAGTAACAAATCTAACATTTGGACTGAAAGTAGTGACGAATTAGTCAGGTACAATTTATAATGAAATAACAGTACAGAAATGTAGGCATGCTTTCAAATTCAACAGTTAAACTCAATACCGGTAAGATAGATAAATTTTGAATGATATTAATAATATGGACTCTCTATATCTACATGCCAATTTGCATGTTGTACGTGATACGCCATACTGGAAGCCTCGTGTACTCACACTCTCATAATACTCAGTCACTCAGTATTGTATATGCCAATCCATCCCAAGGAAAATCCATCCCAAAGTATCAATGATTCGGGCAAGTTCCATGCCCATGGAAGATCCATACCTCAATATAAATCAACTGCATTCATTGTGGGTGTGCAGACTCCGGAAGGCCCCTTTTAGCCCAAGCGCTATAATAAGCCAGATCCAGGCATAAATAAATAAAACATGGTGCGGCGTGCAACCCTATCCCATAATATCACTCAGAATCAGGACCTCGACCTCACTCAATCATCAATCTCCCCAGTCTCTCGGGCTCACAACGCTCATACTAAGCAACCTAATCAGTGATACAAGATGTGGAATGTACAATAACAAAGACTGAGATATGATATGAATGATGCATATCACTGAGTACAAGACTGCAATTAAACAATTAACTCAACAGCAAGGAACGACCACTGTCGATCCCAACAGTACCAACATATAGCTTAGACATAATTTCTAGCATGATTGGCACATCAACTACTTTATCACATGAAGAAAATACGGAATAACAACAAGATATATCAACTATACAGTTTATATATATATATATATATATATATATATATATATATATATATATATATATATATATATATAGACTGACAGTCAGTCACTCAGTCACTCAGTACTGTATAAGGCCAATCCAGCCCAGGGAAGATCCATCCCCAAGTATCAATGATTCAGGCAAGATCCATGCCCAGGGAAGATCATCCCTCAATATAAATCAACTGCGTTCACCGTGGGTGTGCAGACTCCGGAAGGGCCCCTTCAGCCCAAGCGTTATAATAAGCCAGATCCTGGCATAAATAAATAAAACATGTTGCGGCGTGCAGCCCTATCCCATAATATCACTCACAATCAGGCCCTCGACCTCACTCAGTCATCAATCTCTCCAGTCTCTCGGGCTCACAATGCTCATACTAAGCAGCCCTAATTAGTGATACGACATGTGACAATGTACAATAACAGAGACTGAGATATGATATGAATGATGCATACGACTGAGTATAGGACTGCAATTAAACAATTAACTCAACAGCAAGGAACGACCACTGTGGATTCAAACAGTACCAACATATAGCATAACCATAATTTCTAGCATGATTGGCAGATCAACTACTTTATCACATGATGAAAATACGGAATAACAACAAGATATATCAACTATACAGTTCCATAGGATCGACCAAGTCATAGTTCTTACGGTGCACTCCCACACACCCGTCACCTGGTGTGTGTGTCACCTCAACACCAATCACATAACACATAACGCGGGGTTTCATACCCTCATGACCAAGTTTAGAAGTGTTACTTAATTACCTCAAACTGCGCAAATCCTACTCCAACACGCCCTTAACTCGCGAATCGGCCTCTAAATGCCCTGAATCTAGCCACAAACAGTTCGATACAATCAACACGAGCTAAAGGAATCAATTCCATAAGAAAATACTAAGTTATCAATCAAAAGTCAAAAGTCGACTTAAAACCCGGCCCCCAGCCCGCGTCTCGAAATTTGATAAAAGTCACAGAACCCAAAAGCCTATTCAACCATGAGTCCAACCATACCCAATTTACCAAAACCCGACACCAAATCGCCACTCAAATCCTCAAATCAAACTCTCCAAATCTCTAGCCTCAAACTCCCAAATTCCACCTTAAATACACACAAACTAGGTGGGAAATTCAATGGGAAGACAAGATTATTGAACAAAAATGAGCACACGTGACTTATCTCAAGAAACCCCTCGTAAATTCCTTCAAAAATCGCCCAATCCTGAGCTTGAAATGTTTAAAATGAAGCAAAATCGCGAACCCTTGAATTTAAATGTTCTGTAAAGCCTTTCTCTTCTGCGGAAACTTAACCGCATCTGCAACATTGCAGAAGAAACAATACCTCCGCTTCTGCGGTGAACCACTGGGACTGTGCCTCTGCTTATGTGATCCTGCCCTCGCATTTGCGCAATCGCAGGTGCGGAATTTCCATCGCACCTGCGCCACTCACGCCGCATCTGCGACCACGCAGGTGCGGAAACTCCTTCGCACCTGCGACCCTAGTTTCCCTCACTCCTGGCCGCACTTGCGCTCCCCAACTTGGACCTGCGACCAAAGCTCTGCATGTGCGATTACATCAGAAGGCTTCAGCTACAACACCCCGTTTAACTCCAAACTTGATCCGAAAACCATCCGAACTCCACCCGAGGCTCCCGGGACCTCTACCAAAATATACCAACAAGTCCTAAAACACAATACGAACTTAGTCGAGCCCTCACATCACACCAAACAATATCAAAAATATGAATCGCACCCCAATTCAAGCCTATTGAAATTAAGAAATTCCAACTTCCACAAACGACGCCGAAACCTACCAAATCACGTCCGATTGACCCCAATTTTTGCACACAAGTTACAAATGACACCACAAACCTACTCCAACTTCTGGGACTCCAATACGACCCCAGTAACCACAAAGTCCACTCTCGGTCCAACTTCCAAATTTCCAACATTCGCTATTTCAAGCCTAATTCAACTATGAACCTCCAAATCACTATCCATACACACCCCTAAGTCCAAAATCACCCAATGGAGCAAACATAACCGCAAAAACTCCATTGCAAAGTCGTTTACACATAAGTCAACATCCGGTCAACCTTTTCAACTTAAGCTTCCAACCTTGAGACTAAGTGTCTCTATTCATTCAGAAATTCCACTGGAACCAAACCGACTATCCCCGCAAGTCATATAACATCTATAAAGCACAAAATGAGCAACATATGGGGGAATGTGGCCACAACTCTCAAAACGACCGGCTGGGTCGTTATATCCTCCATCTCTTAAACAAATGTTCATCCTCAAACGGGTCTAGAAACATACCTAGAGTCTTAAATAGGCATGGGTATATGCTCTGCATCTCTCGCCCGGTCTCCCAAGTAGCCTCCTCAACTAGTTGACCTCTCTACTGCACCTTCATTGAAGCTATATTCTTTTACCTCAACTTTTGAACTTGCCGATCCAAAATGACCACCGGCTCCACATCATAAGTCAAATCACCATCCAACTAACCTATGCTGAAATCCAAAACATGAGATGGATCGTCGACATACTTCGGGAGCATAGAAACATGAAACACTGGATGCACACCCGACAAACTAGGTGGCAAGGCAAGCTTGTAAGCCACCTCTCCAATCCTCTGAAGTACCTCAAACGACCCAATATACCTAGGGCTCAACTTGCCCTTATTCCTGAATCTCATAACACACTTCATGGGAAAAACCTTGAGCTATACCTTCTCCCCAACCATGTAAGCAACATCAAGAAACTTCCTATCGGAGTAACTTTTTTGCCTAGGCTGTGCCGTGCGAAGCCGATCCTAAATCAATTTAACCTTGTCCAAAGCATCCTGAATTAAGTCAGTACCCAATAGCCTAGCCTCACCGGGCTCAAACCAACCCACTGGAGATCGACACTGTCTCCCATACAAAGTCTCATACTGGGCCATCTGAATGCTTGACTAGTGGCTGTTTTTGTAGGCAAACTCCGCAAGCGACAAAAATTGATCCCATGAACCCCCAAAATCAATGACACATGCACGTAGCATGTCCTCCAAGATCTGAATGGAGCACTCAGACAGTTCGTCCGTTTGAGGGTGAAATGCTGTACTCAACTTAACCTGGGTTCCCAACTCTCGCTGCACGGCTCTCCAAAACTGCGATGTAAACGGCGTGCCCCGATCTGAAATGATGGACATGGGCATACCGTGAAGGCGAACAATTTTGCGGATGTAAATATCAACCAACCGCTTCGAAGAATAAGTAGTCCCAACTGGAATGAAGTGCGTGAACTTGGTCAGCCGATCCACAATCACCCAAATAACATCAACTTCCTCGAAGTCCGTAGGAGCCCAACTACAAAATCCATGGTGATCCGCCCCCATTTCCACTCTGGAATCTCTAGCCTATAAAGCAATCCACCCAATCTATGATTCTCATACTTTATGTGCTGACAGTTAAGGCATCACACTATATCCTTCTTCATTCTTCTCCATCAATAGTGCTGCCTCAAGTCTTGGTATATCTTTGCGGCACCTGGATGAATGGACCGCGAACTGGCCTCCTCAAGAATCAACTTATATAGCCTATCTACATTAGGCAAAAAAATCCGACCCTGCATCCTCAACACCCCATCATCCCCAATAGTAAAATCTCTGGCATCACCGTGCTGAACCGTTCCCTTAAGGACGAGCAAATGAGGGTCATCATACTGGCACTCTCTGATGTGATCAATAAGGTAGACTGAGAAATCACACAAGTTATAACCCAACTGGGCTCCGAAACATCTAATCTCACGAACTGGTTGGCCAAGGTCTGAACATCAACTTCAAGTGGTATCTCACCAACAAGAATGAATGCAAGGCTACCCATACTCACCGCCTTTCTACTCAAGGCATCGCCTACCACATTGGCCTTCCCGAGATGATACAGAATGGTGATATCGTAATCCTTTAGCATTTCCAACCATCTTCGCTACCTCAAATTTAGATCCCTTTTTTTGAACAAGTGCTGGAGACTCTGATGATTCGTAAATACCTCACAAGACACACCGTAGAGATAGTTTCTCCAAATCTTCACATGACCGATATAAAAGGTCCACAATAAGAGTATCACCCACCGGTGTAGATACATTAATAGATGAAACTAAGGATTCATGGGGCATATCCAGATAATGAGCAAAATACGATGATATGTACGAATAAGTGGTACCAGGGTCAAATAATAGAGAAACATCTCTGTGGTACACTGAGACAATACATGTGATCACAGTGATTAAAGCAACGGCCTGGCAGGAATAACATAGAATCAGGCTTGATCGGTCTCCCCCTCTAGGGCAACCACTAGCTGCCTGGGATCCACCCCGAGTTAGCTGGGCGGGTAGTGAAGCAACTGGTGCTGAAGTCGTAGTCTGACTCCTCTGCTGAGCTGGACCCTCCGAAAGACGGGGACAATATATGACCCAAATCTCCAAACTCGAAACAACCCCTCTCATAAAATGGCGGTAAGTACTGATGCGAACCCCGAGAACCAGAATACCCGCTAGAAGAACCCGGTGCAGATGAACCCTGAACTGAAGGAGCATGGGAAGAACTCTCAGCTAGAAGGGAATTGAGAGATGATTGACCCAGACATGCACTGTATGAACCATAGGCAGATGATGCACCACGATTAGCTGGATGAGTCATCTGAGCGGGCCTATAAGGACGACCCCTGCTGTGGTAGGACTGACCTGTAGAAGGAACACCACCGAACCCACCCGAACCTCGAGGCCTCTTGGCCTCCCTTTCCTCACGCTCCTGACTACAGACCATCTCTATCTGCCGAGCAATATCAACTACCTCATCGAAAGTAGCACCATATACCCTCTCCCGAGTCATAAGCAACCACAACTGATATGTGAGGCCATCAGTGAACCTCTTAATCCTCTACCTATCAGTGGGAACCAACCAAACTGCGTGATAAGCCAACTCAGAAAACCTCATCTCGTACTGGATCACAGACATGACATCCTGATGTAGCTTCTCAAACTGTTTTAGCTGCTCTTCCCTGCGAGTCTGCGGCACAAACTTCTCCAAGAAGAGAATGGATTACTCATGCCATGTAAGTGGTGCTGCACCAACCGGCCTACGCCTCTCATAAGCCTCCCACCATCTGAAGGAACCCCCTAGTAAACTGAAAGGTAGTGAACGAGACCCCATTGTTCTCCAGAATACCCGGCGTGCGGAGAATCCGCTGGCACTTATCCAAGAAGCCCTAGGTATCCTCTGACTCTGCCCCACTAAATAATGGAGGATAAAGCCTCCCAAATATCTCTAGTCTCCTCTGCTCATCATCAGTCATAACGGGGCCCACCTGGGCCTGAGCAGCTCCAACCGGCTGGGCTGGTGGTACCTCCCGCTTCTGAAGTCCATGCATCACCTGCTCTAGAATACGAGCAACGAGAGTTTGAGTACCTCCCCCGGCCTGAGAAGTGGCTGCTGCGGGCGGAACACAGATCGCATGAGCAAGGCTGGTGCACACAGTCAAAATCTGAGCCAAAGCCTCCTAAAGGCCTGGAATAACAATGGGCACATCCGGTGCCTGAGCTGGTCCCACTGGCTCAACTGTACCTGGTGCCTTCTCCTGAGCTGGAGCAACTGGTGGATCTACAACTCTAGGAGCTGTACGAGCTGCACCTCTGCCCCTACCGAAGCCTCTCATGGCCCTAGCTGGTGGAACTAGTGGTTGTCTGTCTTGTCCCGTAGCACGTGTCCTCACCATCTTTGAGAGAGAAGAATACAAAAGTTTAGTTATCGGAATCAACAAATCCGCAAGACAAGAATACAAGAATGTGAAGTTTCCTAAGGGTTTGGCAGCCTCTCGAAGATAAGTACAGACGTCTCCATACCGATCCACAAGACTCTACTAAACCTGCTCATGACTCGTGAGACCTATGTAACCTATGCTCTGATACCAACTTATCACGACCCAAAACAAACCCGTCATGATGGCGCCTATCATAGTACAAGGCAAGCCGTCAACTCAGACATTTCCAAACCTTAAAATCATTGAAAGATGTGATAACTAGGAATTCTAGCCTACTATTTGCTCTCGTTTACTTAGGTTTTGGGTCAAAAATGCGTTAAGGTATTCCCGAAAACTAACTTAAGGTGCTTACTTGCAGGTTTTGGTTAAAATGAGGCAAAGAAGCCAAAATAAACTCATAAAGGAGTCGAACTTGCACAAGCCCAAAGAGTGGAAATGGAGCGCTGTCAGCGCTATTATTACGCGGTCGCGTAAGACCCTCCGATGGGGCGATTAAAACTATGCTGCAACAAAGTGATGTTCAGAGAAGCTGCAACCAAGTGCTAACACTGCCGCTGACCGCGATAAAAAAGTGCGGCCTCAAATCCTTTGGCGCGGCCGCGACTAGTTTTATGCTGAGAGCGGTTGATATTCCGCTGGGAGCGAGATTAGGGGTTCAGAGAGTTGCAAGTGAAGTAAGATTCCAGAACGCAGTCAACGAACAATTTACGTGGCCGCGGTTGAAGCCAACGCAGACGCGATTGTATTTATGCGGTCCGCTAAACTTGCTCTAGTCCAGGTTCAAATGAAGAAAAACGCGAACCGCGATCGTTATTGCGCGGTCACGAAAGTCCATGCGCTGGGGCGCCCAGTATTTCGCTGACAGTGGAACCTCCGTAGGGGTATTTTTATCTAATAATTTCACCTGTGCATAAATAGATCTTTTTCACATTTTTAGGTCATCTTTTGCATTAGTGAGCTCGTGAACAACCATACTTTACCATTTAGAGTAATTTTAGAGTAGCTTTAGCTTATATTCTTAGATTTTGTTCTTGTAATCAACTTTTATCGCTTATATTCCATATCCATCTTTGATTTCTAACATAATTATGAGTAGCTAAACCCATTAGCTAGGGTTGTGACCCAATCCTAGTATGGATATTTAATGGGTCTACAATTTTAGGGTTTATTTGTTTATGAGTTAGTGATATTTAGCTTGTTTCATGCTTTAACTGTTGAATTGGTGGTTGCAAACACTAATTCGTGCCTTTTTTACTTAGGCTCTTATTGAGAAAGAGAGCCCAAGTCTAGGAAAAATAGGCTAACAAGAAATTGGGGTGAATTCAAGATATTGATAACCCCAATTAAAGGGTTAAAGGTGAGTAATTATGTGTATCACGACCCCAGATACAATAAGCTTGTCCTAAATTCTAGACCCCACTAAATACTCGCCTAGGTGTAAGTCACTTCCCTAGTGCTTTTTATCAATTGAGAAATGATGTGTAAAGGTTATATCACGACCCCAGATACAACAAGCTTGTCCTAGATTATAGACCCCATTAGATACTCGCTTAGGTGTAAGTCAATTCCCTAATGCTTTTTATCAATTGAGAAAAATCCTATAAAAACATTGTATTTAGATTATTTTCAGCAATCAATATCATTAAACGTAGAATAGAAACAAATCCAAGCATGGTTAGAAGTGCAATTAAAGACAACACACATATCTAGATTAGGTATAAACCCAACTCCCAACCAATCTTAACTCCATGTGGATATCGATCCCAGGTGGACAAGATAAACAACCAGCGAGGGGAGAGTCCTCCTGGGGCCGGGGAAGAGGAAGACAGACAGCTGCACCCCTAGCCCCTAGAAGAATCATAGGGAATAAACAGACCCTCCGGAGGCCTACTCCTGACACTTCGGAGACTAGTGACTATGTTCCCTCCCATGAAATTTCAGAGGGAGAAGCTGCCCCAGCTCAGCAAGAGGCACAATCCCAGCCACGTCGCCTCATTTTCCGGATATTCTGATGGCTTGAGAGATAGTGAAACCCCACCACCTCCTCCCCCAAGTGTTGTAGCTCCAGCTTCCACACCAACCCCAGTAAATATTGATAGTGATGATGAAGTCCCGGATGACGGGAGGGGTGGTGACACCCAAGTAGGGGGATTGGTGACATCGAGAAACCCCGTGGTATTGCAAGATCGTTTTGTGTGTGAGAAAGCCTACCACAAGTTCCGAGAGTGGTGGCCTCAAAGGTCACTTACATTGCAGAGGGTCTTTATTGAATGAGATATTCTACCACACAACCCTAATGTCAAGAGGAAGTTCAATGAGAGAGTGGGGTGGAAGTTCTTCACCAGCAACCTACCAGAGGCCAATGAGTATTTGGTCAAGGAATTCTATGCCAATGTCGCCCACATAAAAAAGGGAACTTATTTGACCAAGGCTCGGAACAAGAAAATTCTGTTTGATGGCAAAGCTTTAAATGACTATGCTGGGTTCAATGATGAGGATGAGTCCCTTTACCTGGAGAAGGTGGCTATGGATGAGTTAGCCCGATTGTGGCTTGCATCGGTGATAGCTATCCCTGGTACTACCCCAGCTTTGCTGACACCCGGTGCCTTGATCTACAGGAACACTCTGGGCTTCGAAGCAAAGGGGTGGTCTACTTTTGTATGTAGCCGGATAGACCCTACTACGCATGACAGTGATATGCCGGTCTCCCGGGCTATTATTGTGGGGGCTATTATGGTGGGGTTCCCGATCAACGTGGGGAATAATATGGCTAGGGTGATTACCAAATCTATTGGCAAGGATGAGAGATCATATCCCTTCCCAAAATTCCTCACTATGTTCCTAGAGGACCAGGAAGTAGAAGGAAGGGAATTTGACACTAAAGTCAAGCCGAAGAGGCCATTCTCCTGGTACAGCCTTCAGGGTCCGGACAACCCCAAGTCAAAGGCAAAAGACACCACCTCCACTGGCCAGTCTGAGAAGCCGGAGGTAGTGGCCACTGGGGCCGAGCCTTCCACTTCCGAGGAGCCATCTGCTACCATGCCACATCCACTATCCGGTCCATCTACTTTGGTTCCTCCACCAGTGCCTTCTTCATCAGCTTACCCTCAAACTGCACTGAGGGTAATCCAGACTTTGGCCGACATCAACAACTGGCTGCAGGTAGCTACTTCAAAGCTAACTGCCTTGTCCTGTATCGTAGCAGCTCAGGCAGCTCCAGAACAAATCCAGATGCCTCCATCAGTGGAGGAAACATTGAAGAATCTCCTTGACAACCACAAGAAGATTCTGGAGCCCATGGGCACCCATGAGAAGGCAATCAAATCCCTGGCTAAACAGGTAAGGAAGATAAAGAAGGGCCAAGAAGATTTGAAGAAGGAGGTGGTAAATCTCATTGCAGTTGGTGACATTCCTCTTGATCTCCTCATGAGAGAGACTTCCCCTACAGCTCAGACAACGCAGCCATCACAGATGCCAGAGCAGGAGGCCATCAGAGAGCCGGTGAGGAGGGTGGTGATCCCTCAGACTTAGGGTTTGGAGATTCAGCTGGAGGACCCCGAGGGAGGTGATGTTTCTAGACAGCCACAGGACCCCGCCGGTGACCCCATGCTGACAGAGGCCTCATAGGGAGTTTTCTTCACTCTCTATCCCTCCCCTATTCTATTTTTTGCTTATAGCATTGACAACAATGCTAATATTTATTTTGGGG
>ML287556.1:0-18212 GCA_005239495.1 Nicotiana undulata | reverse complement strand
GGGGGGGGGGGGGGGGGGGGGGGGGGATGTGGTTGACTTATTTTGATATGATGATTTTGATGATTGGCCTTTAATAACTTTGATACTATTTCTCTTTATTTTCTACTTATCGTACTTCCATTTTCGTACTTTTCACTTTTGGTGAGTATATAAAAATTACCATTTCATGTATATATTCATCCCCATTTTGTGTATATTCATTTCTATCCCCTATTGTACATATTAATTTTACTTTCCATACTTTTACTTTATAACCTTTTTTGTAATTTTCCTTAATAGCTTAGCTTATTAGTTCCTTTATTAGCTTCTTTTTGAATTTGTAGCTTCTTCTTACATTTTTTTCGTGATCAATAAGCCTTTGGTTTTCTTAATGCCACGGTTCTTTCCAAAGGTGGAATTTGTGTGAACCGGGTGGCTCTTCCCAATGATGGATGGCGTGACAACCTTCTTAAGGGATTGAGTCTATTTTTCTTTTTGTTTTGATATATGGTAGTAATGAATAAAAGTGACTCAAGTAAGCTTCACTTGGCACCAAAATATTTACCTTCAACCTCATGGTTAGAGACAAGTTATAGACGAGACTAGCTCTAGTTGTGACCCTTAGAATCTTGAGATGACTAAAACTATCATCAAGTGGTTTGTGTGGCTACATGTGAGTTTCAATCGTAGCTAGGGTTGTTGTGGGCCCTCGACTCTATTCTCTTTAACAATCCATTGTCTTGAGAGGTGAGGTTTTGAATTGTAAGTCCAAGTGCCGTGCCAACAAGTCTAAAACTTGCCCCAAATGTTTTTCTAGCAAAATTCTAAGTGTAGCTCGACTTGAGAAGTGATTATAAGCTCTCCTTGGTCCCATCTGAATTTGAAACTTCCGTAGCCTAGCATTATAATATCCTTAGTAAACCCCTTTGAGCCTAAACCTTTTTGGCTCAATAACCGCATTACAAGCCTTCATCCGTTTTATAATGACCCTCTCTTGGCATCCAATCTTTCCTTAGCATTCATGATGAACAATAATCAAAATTATAAGTTTGGGGGAGAGACACGGAAATTCAAAGTGATGAAAGGTTCAAAGAACAAAAATAAATGATGAGAAGGAAAAGCAAAGAAAAGGATGAAAAGCCAAAAAGAAACACGTCAAAAGAAAAGTAAAGGTTGAAAGGATTCAAGAAAACAATGTTGGAAGGCTTGGAGTGATGAGAAAGGGAGAAAAATGATCGTCATATAGAAGAAAGAGCGACAACGAGTCTCTCTAGTTCCCCCAAGGAAGAAGAAAATGACTCAAAGAGTCATGAAAGCATGAGCCGAACTGTGAAAATGGAGTGCTTAAGGAAAGATGATACAATCATAGTTCATTATGTCCGACCTTCATCCAAAAAGCCTTCATTATATCCCGCTAAAGACCTATAGGATTTCAAGTTGAGTAAACTTACATTAGTGATGATTTACATGAGGGGCAAGCCTATGGTACTTAGAGCCGGACTTGTGGCATTCTTTTGAGAGTGATGAGCGCACTTCTTGATAATTCCTATTTTGAGTGTACAATCTATAAGGTGAGATGAGCTCATGGAGCAGAACGCGATCAGCGAATATTTTACGCGGCCGCGGTTGAAGCCAACACGGACGCGATTGAATTTACGCGGTCCGCGAAACTTGCTCCAGTCCAGGTTCAAATGAAGAAAAACGCGGACCGCGCTCGTTATTGCATGCCGCGGAAGTCCTTGCGCTAGGGCGCCTAGTATTTCGCTGACAACGGAACCTCTGTAGGGGTATTTTTATCCAGTAATTTCAGCTGTGCATAAATAGATCTTTTTCACATTTTTAGGTCATCTTTTGCATTAGTGAGCTCGTGAATAACCGTACTTTACCATTTAGAGTAATTTTAGAGTAGCTTTAGCTTATACTCTTAGATTTTGTTTTTGTAATCAACTTTTATGGCTTATATTCCATATCCATCTTTGATTTCTAACATAATTATGAATATCTAAACCCATTAGCTAGGGTTGTGACCCAACCCTAGTGTGGGTATTTAATTGGTCTTCAATTTTACGGTTTATTTGTTTATGAGTTAGTGATATTTAGCTTGTTTCATGCTTTAACTGTTGAATTGGTGGTTGCAAACACTGATTCGTGCCTTTTTGACTTAGGCTCTTATTGAGAAAGAGAGCTCAAGTCTAGGAAAAATAGGCTAACAAGAAATTGGGGTGAGTTCAAGATATTGATAGCCCCAATTAAAGGGTTAAACCTAGAGATATAATACCCGACTTGAGCCAATTTTTCTTGCATTGTTTGAACACCTAATTAGGCTTGAGAAAACCAAATAGAGCAAAGTCACTCAAACCACCGAGAGGTATAAAGTGAGTAATTATGTGTAAAGGTTATATCACGAACCCAGATACAACAAGCTTGTCCTAAATTCTAGACCCCATTAGATACTCGCCTAGGTGTAAGTCACTTCCCTAGTGCTTTTTATCAATTGAGAAAAGTCCTACAAAAACATTGTACTTAGATTATTTCAGCAATTAATAGCATTAAACGTAGAATAGAAACAAATCCAAGCATGGTTAGAAGTGCAATTAAAGACAACACACACAACTAGATTAGGTAGAAACCCAACTCCCAACCAATCTTAACTCCCTGTGGATATCGATTCCAACTTTTTGGGTAAAAGCTGCATCGACCACTCCTCGCCATTATATAGTGGTGCACGGTTGGAGCCAATCAAGATGAAAAAACAATTTTTTTAAAAGGAAAAACCTTTTAAAAGCAGAATAGGAAGTCATAACTCAATACAAAATCTCTCCCAAAATCAGGGTGTCACCGAATACATGAGCATGTACATAAATACATAGTTTGGTACACCGTCTAGAAAGTAAAAACTGAAATAACATGAAATATAAGGGAGGAGAGTCGAGGTTTGTGAACGCCAAGAAGCTACCTCGATCATCTCCGAAGGTTCGGACGCCGCAACTCAACGACCGCCGTGACCGGAAGCACCTGGATCTACACACGAGGTGAAGGGTGTATCTTGAGTACAACCAACTAAATAAGTAACAAATCAAACCTTTAGACTAAAAGTAGTGGCGAACTAGACAGGTACAATTTAGAAAATAAATAACAGTACGAAAATGTAGGCATGCTTTCAAATTGAACACTTAAACTCAATACCAGTAAGATAGATAAATTCTGAATGATATGAGGAATATGACCTCTAGATATACATGCCAATGTGCATGGTGTACGTGATATGCCATCCTGGAAGCCTCGTGCACTCACTCTCTCATAATACTCAATCACTCAGTATTATATATGGCCAATCCAGCCTAGGGAAGATCCATCCCATATATATATATATATATATATATATATCGACTGACAGTGAGTCACTCAGTACTGTATAAGGTCAATTCAGCCCAGGTAAGATCCATTCCCCGATATCAATGATTCAGGCAAGATCCATGCCCAGGGAAGATCCATCTCTCAATATAAATCAATTGCGCTCACTGTGGGTGTGCAGACTCCGGAGGGGCTGCTTTTGCCCAAGCGCCATAATAAGCCAAATCTAGGCCTAAATAAATAAAACATGATATGGTGTGCAACCCGATCCCATAATATCACTCACAATCAGGCCCTCGGCCTCACTTAGTCATCAATATCTCCAATCTCTCGGGCTCACAACGCTCATATTAAGAACCCCTAATTAGTGATTCGAGATGTTACAATGTACAATAATAGACACTGAGATATGATATAACTGATACATACGACTGAGTACATGAGTGCAATCAAACAATTAACTCAACATCAAGGAATGACCACTGTGGGTCCCAACAATACCGGTATATAGCCTAAACATGATTTCTAGCATGATTGGTAGATCAACTACTTTATCACATGATGAAAATACGCATAACAACAAGATAGATCAACTATACAGTTCCATAGGATCGACCAAGTCACAGTTCTTACGGTGCACTCCCACACGCCCGTCACCTGGCGTGTGTGTCAATTCAACACCAATCACATAACACGTAACTCGGGGTTTCATATCCTCATGACCAAGTTTAGAAGTGTTACTTACCTCAAACCGCACAAATCCCTACTCCAACACGCCCTTGACTCGCGAATCAGCCTCTAAATGCCCTGAATCTAGCCACAAATAGTTTAATACAATCAACAAGAGCTAAAGGAATCAATTTCATAAGAAAATACTAAGTTATTAATCAAAAGTCAAAAGTTGACTCCGAACCCACCCCCCGGCCCACGTTTCAAAATTCAATAAAAGTCACAAAACCCGAAAGCCCATTCATCCACGAGTCCAATAATACCAAATTAACCAAAATTCAACACCAAACCGCCACTCAAATCCCCAAATCGAACTCTCTAAATCCCTAGCCTCATACTCCCAAATTCCACCTTAAATACACACAAACTAGGTGGGAAATTCAATGGGGGAGACAAGATTATTGAACAAAAATTAGCACAAGTGAATTGCCTCAAGAAGCCCCTTGAATATCCTCGCAAAAATCAGCTAATCCCGAGCTTGAAATGCTTAAAATGAAGAAAAATCGCGAACCCTTGAATTTAAATATTCTGTCCAGTCTTTTCGCTTATGCGAAAACTTAACCGCATCTGCGGCATCGCAGAAGCGACAATACTTCAGCTTCTACGGTGAACCACTGGGACTGGGCCTCCACTTCTGCGATCATGCCCTCGCATCAGCGCAATCGGAGGTGCAGAATTTCCATCGAACCTGCGCAAACTCCTCCATTGACCAACTCCGCATCTGCGCACCTCACACTGCATCTGCGACCATACCCACCTATATAAAAGACCTCTCAAAAGTCATAATTAAGATGATTATGAATACTTAGTAATGGATGGAGTTCAATATTTCCTAATAAATCCTTTACAATGCTTAGGCAACGTTATTTGCTTCAAAAACTTTCATACAAAATTATATTGCATAATAGCAACGTGATTTTGCGATTCTAAGGGTATACGGTGCAATCCTTCTCAAGAATATCATACAAATTTTCCTCTACTTCAAAAACGTGTTGTCGCAATTGGCATATTAGAGGGATTGTCAAGAGAATCGGCTCAGGTATAGATAACCAATTTGAAGAGCCCTCATAGTAGACGAGATTGGCATTCAGCGAAGGATCGGTAAGACTTCACCTCATTCAGAGTGCAACCGAGTCTATGAGTGTGATGACCCAATGGGCCATCTTATGAATTAAGACTTCGTTCCAGGATCATTAGCCTTAAAAAGATAAATTTTATTTACCTCGATTGGCATGCACAGTCCGGGCGTGAAACCGGAAAGCTTTTATGTGAAAATATGAGAAATAATAAATTTGGAATTTAAAATGTAGTTTTAGTTTACTTTGATCAACATTTTGAGCAAACGGACCTGAATCCATGTTTCGATGGTCCCGGGAGGTCCGCAATGAAATATGGGACTTGGGCGTATGCCCGAACTTGAATTCCGAGGTCCCTAGCTTTAGAAATCAATTTTTGAAGAAAATTGTTTTGCTAGATTTTTAATGAAATAAAGAAATGAATTTATGTTTGAACTCGTTGGTATTGAGCCGTATTTTGGTTCCCGATCTCGGTACAGGTTTATTATGACTTTTATATCATATCTGTGAAATTTGGTGAGAATCAGAGTTGATTTGACGTGATTCGGACATCCGGTTGAGAAATAGTGAAATTGAAGTGTTCTTGAGAAAAATCATGAGTTTGAGGTTAAATTCGTAGTTTTTGATGTTATTTTAATGATTTGATCGCACGAGCAAGTCCGTATGATGTTTTTAGACTTGCGTGCATGTTTGGTTTGGAGTCCCGATGGCTCGGGTGAGTTTCAGATAGGCTACAGAGTGATTAGAACTTAAAAATCTCAACTGGTGCATCTGGTGTCTGTCACCAGGTCTCTGATCTCGCAAATGCGAGATCAGGCTTCGCAATTGCGAAGTTGACAGACCTGGGAAAATGCGACATTTTTGCTCGCAAATGCGAACCAGGCCTGGGAAGGCCATCCTTGCAAATTCGAAGACTGCCCAGCAAGCCCACTGGTCGCAAAGGCTAAGACAACATGAATTGCGAAGGGTTCACAATTGCGAACCCCTGATCGCATTTGCGATAACCGCAACCTGGTAAATGGGATTTTAGACGGCACTTTCACCCATTTTTCAATTCCCTCAAACCTTAAACCTCCATAGGAGATTTTCCAAAGACCCAAACTTCTCCATATCATTGGAAAGTGATCTCTAACTAATTCCTTTCAATCCTTAACAACTTTTAACAAGATTTCAACGTAGAATCTAGAGTTTTTCATGGTAAAAATTGGGATTTTCGGGTAGAACCTAGGAATTTCAAAATTTGGGGATTTAGACCTCAAATTGAGGTTCGGATTCCAAAACCAATTATATATCCTGGATCGGGGGAGAATGGGTAAATGGGTTTTGGTCCGAACCTCGAGTTTAGACCAAGCGGGCCCGGGGTCGATTTTTGTCTTTTGATAGGAAAACATAGTAAACCCATGATTTTTCACTAAAGTTAATTCCTTTAGCAATAATTAATGATGTTGAACCAATTGTGATTAGATTCAAGCGGGTTAGAGGCAAATTCTACAGGGAAAGCTGTGATTGAGCACTGAATGGCCTGCAGAATTGATGTAAGTGTTTGATTTAACCTTGACTTGAGAGAATAGGAATCCCAAACATAAATGCTATGTGAAATTTCATGTGTGTGGTGTATAGGTGAGGTGACGAGTATCTATGCACCACCAAATTATCTGTTAACATGAACCCCTCTCCTGTTCCAATTCACTATATTTCCCGTCTTTATTGTTTTCATGGATTGATGCCTCCATGTCTACTTGTTTTCATCAACTTGTTGTTAAATATTGTTGCACGTATTTGGAAGTGTTAGTTGTTCCCTTGGATTCATTGTGGTACATAAAAGGTTGAGTTGGTTGAAAGTGTTTTACGATACATTCCGGTTGGTTTCATTGTGAAATGATAATTGGTGAGGTGTATGAATAGTACAACTTTCTGTTTACAATTGTTGAGATACAAATATTGTGAAAGGCTTGACTTAAATTGTGAAATCTTCTTTATAAATAGAGAGATGTGATTGTCTGGTGGGAGCAGGTTGCATGCCTCAACAAAGAGTAATAAGGGTGGACAGGTTGGATCGGGTTGCACGCCGCAACAGGAGAAATAAGGGTGATATATATAGGGAGGAGTAATAAGGGTGGACATGTGGGAGCGGGTTGTGCACCTCAACAAGGAGCAATAAGGGAGAATATTCATATTTTAATTATTATATGATAAATACTGGAAAACTCACTATTTTATTCTATTGTTCCCATACTCTTCTTTTATCCTTATTAAATTTGAAAATTTTGGAAATTTTCGTAAGGATTGGTTATAGCTGAGAGATGGAAAAGTTAGATGAGTTATGTTATTTGTTGTTGCAAGTTATTGTTTAATTAGTTTAGTATTCCTTTCTTGCTTTATTATACACTATTTACAGGTTATATTATAAATGCCCACTGTAGCTTCGTCACTACTCCGTCGAGGTTAGGCTCGACACTTACCAGTACATGGGGTCGGTGTTACTGATACTGCACTCTGCATTTCTTGTGCAGACCCAGGTTCCGTCCAGAGTTGATTTTCGAGCTTTAGCTGATCATTTGTACGGAGACACGAGGTAGATCTGCTGGCGTCCGCAGATTCCTGGAGTCTTCTCTACATTATTTAGATTGCTATTTTATTTCATTCAAAATAGATATATATATTAACTTTTAGCCAAATACTTGTAGTATTATTTTGTAGTTCGTGAATGGTGACTCCGGACTGTGGGTAGCTAGATAATACAATTAGCTTCGAGTTTCGTTTTATTATGTTTCGCATTATTCTGCAAATGCGAACCAGGCTTGGGAAGGCCATCCTCGCAAATGCGAAGACTGCCCAACAATCCCACTAGTTGAACATGCAACATTTAGGTCGCAAATGCGAAGACATCAGGAATTGCGAAGGGTTCGCAATTGCGAACCCCAGATCGCATTTGCGATAACCGCAGCCTGTTAAGTGGGATTTTAGACGGGATTTTCACCAATTTTTCTATTCTCTCAAATCCTAAACCTCCATAGGCGATTTTCAAAAGACCCAAACTTCTCCAAATCATTGGTAAGTGATCTCTAACTAAAACCTTTCAATCCTTAGCAACTTTTAACAAGATTTCAACCTAGAATCTAGAGTTTTCATGGTAAAAATTGGGAATTTTAGGTAGAACCTAGGAATTCAAAAATTTGGGGATTTAGACCTCGAATTGAGGTTGGATTCCAAAACCAATTGTATATCCGAGCTCGGGGAGAATGGGCAAACAGGTTTTGGTCCGAACCTCGAGTTTAGACCAAGCGGGCCCGTGGTCGATTTTTGTCCTTTGATAGGAAACATAGGAAAACCATGATTTTTCATTAAAGTTAATTCCTTTAGAAATAATTAATGATATTGAGCCAATTGTTATTAGATTCGAGCCGGATAGAGGCAAATTCTAAAGGAAAAGTTGTGATTGAGAAGTGAGTGGCCTGCGGAATTGAGGTAAGTGTTTGGTTTAATCTTGACTTGAGGAAATAGGAATCTCCAACTTAAATGCTATGTGAAATTGCATGTGTGTGGTGTATAGGTGAGGTGACGAGTATCTATGCACCACCAAATTATCAGTTAACATGAACCCCTCTCCTGTTCCAATTCACTATATTTCATGTCTTTATTGTTTTCATGGATTGATGCCTCCATGTCTACTTGTTTTCGTCAACTTGTTGTTAAATATTGTTGCACGTATTTGGAAGTGTTAGTTGTTCCCTTGGCTTCATTGTGGTACATAAAAGGTTGAGTTGGTTGACAGTGTTTTACGATACATTCCGGTTGGTTTCATTGTGAAATGATTATTGGTGAGGTGTATGAATAGTATAACTTTCTGTTTACAATTGTTGAGATATAAATATTGTAAAAGGCTTGACTTAAATTGTGAAATCTTCTTTATAAATAGAGAGATGTGATTGTCTGGTGGGAGCGGGTTGCACGCTGCAACAAAGAGTAATAAGGGTGGACATGTTGGATCGGGTTGCACGCCGCAACAGGAGAAATAAGGGTGATATATATAGGGAGGAGATATAAGGGTAGACATGTGGGAGCAGGTTGTGCGCCGCAACAAGGAGCAATAAGGGAGAATATTCATGTTTTACTTATTATATGATAAAGACTGGAAAACTCACTATTTTATTCTATTAATCCCATACTCTGTTTTTATCCTTATTAAATTTGAAATTTTTGGAAATTTTTGTAAGTATTGGTTATAGCTGAGAGCTGGAAAAGTTAGCTGAGTTATGTTATTTGTTGTTGCAAGTTATTGTTTAATTAGTTTAGTATTCCCTTCTTTCTTTATTATACACTGTTTACAGGTTATATTATAAATGCCCCGCCATAGCCTCGTCACTACTTCGTCGAGGTTAGGCTCGGCACTTACCAGTACATGGGGTCGGTTGTACTGATACTGCACTCTGCACTTCTTGTGCAGATCCAGGTTCCGGCCGGAGTTGATTTTCGAGCTTTAGCTGATCATTTGTACGGAGACACGAGGTAGATCTGCTGGTGTCCGCAGATTCCTGAAATCTTCTTTACATTATTTTGATTGTTGTTTTATTTCATTCAAAACAAATATATATTTTCTTTCATCCAAATACTTGTAGTATTCTTTAGTAGTTCGTGAATTGTGACTCTAGACCCTGGGTATCTAGATAATACAATTAGCTTCGACTTTTATCCTATTATGTTTCGCATTAATCGGCATTCGTCTATTTGATAAATTTAGACCTAATATTATATTTTAATTGTTTTCAATATTGAATCCTTCTAACATTGACTTGCCTAGCAAGTATGGTGTTAGGCGCCATCACGATCCCGATGGTTGGGAATTTGGGTCATGACAAGTTGGTATCAGAGCACTAGGTTGCTTAGGTCTCACAATTGACGAACAAGCTTAATAGAGTCTGAAGAATCGGTACGAAGACGTCTGTACTTATCTCTCAGAAGCTATAAAGTTAGGAACAAACTCAATTTTTATTTTTACTCTAGCGTGCGATTCTTGTTATCTCTAATACTGATTGAACTCTTCTATCCTCTCGCAGATGGCGAGAACATGTGCTTCCTCTTCCACTTACCAACAATCCGATTCTCCTGCAGCAGCAGCTCCTACGAGGGGCAGCACTCAGCCCATTACTCAGACAAAAACCCCAGTTGTGGAGCCCCAGATAGAGATTAATGAGGGGGCTCCAGTTCAAACTGTTCCAGTGGGACCAACTCAGGTCCCAGAGGGGTTTATTGCTACCCCAGTGATTCAGGATGCTTTGGTACGGCTTTATGGAGTGCGTAGCCTAGACAGGCACACTCCCCGTGGCAGCAGCCGTATCTCAGGATAGATTGGAGGTCCATACTCCTGCTACCCACACTCCTGATCAGACTACTCCCCAAATTCAGACCCCAGCAGCCAATCTAGTTGGGGTAGTTCTGCCGGTTGCTGCAGCACCGCTTGTGGATGGAGCATCTATGTCCTCAGTTGCTTTGTGGAGACTGGACAGGTTCATTAAGCTTTTCTCTGTTCATTTTAGTGGTGCTACTTCAGAGGACCCTCAGGAATATCTTGATAGATGTCATGAGGTTCTTCAGAACATGGGTATTTTGGAGACCAATGGGATAGACTTCCCCGCTTTTCAGATGACTGATTCCGCCAAGACACGGTTGAGGGATTATTTGTTGACTAGCGCAACTGGGTCACCTGCTTTGACTTGGGATCAGTTTTCACACCTCTTTTGGAGAATTTTATACCTATCACTACTAGAGAGGAGAATCGTCGTCAGTTTGAGCGACTTCCGCAGGGCAGCATGACGGTTACCCAGTATGAGAATTGCTTTGTGGATTTGGCTAGGCATGCTATTCTTTTGTTACCCACAGAGAGAGAGACGGTAAGGCAATTTATTGAGGGCCTTGCTCAACTCATCAGGTTGCAGATGGCTAAGGAGATAGGGATTGAGATTTCCTTTTAGGATGCGGCCAATGTGTTCAGGAGAGTTGAGACGGTTCTCGGGATGGGAGGTCAGGGGTCATACAAGAGACCTCATCATTTCGGTGGATTTAGTGGTGCCTCATCTGGAGGCGAGGTTGCTTTTAGCAGAGGCCATTCTTCCAGGCCATTCCATTCTGCACTTCAGGCTTCAAGGCTTCACATGGTACTTCAGGTGGTCGTGGTTCTTGTATGCCTTCATTTGCTCAGCCATTATACATCGCACCATCAGCTTCTATCAAAGCACCTCCTCTGCAGAGTTACTATCATGGTTAGCCGCCTCGTCAGGGTCAGCCTCTATATCAGGAGGGATGCTTTGAGTGTGGTGAATATGGGCATGTTCGGAGAGCTTGTTCGAGATTTTCGGGCAATCAACTTCAGTATCAGGGTTCTCATGCCATAGTTCCGGCACCAACTGCAGCACCACCTGCCCAGCCAGCCAGAGGTAGGGGTCATGTAGCCAAAGGTAGGGGCCAGATTGTTAGAGGTGGAGGTCAAGACGCTAGGGGTGGAGGCCAGCCCGCTAGAGGTGGAGGTCCGCCCATCAGAGGTCCTCCCAGAGATGTGGTTCAGGGTGGCGGAGCCCAGCCTCGATTATATGTATTTCCAGTCAGACCTGAGGCGGAATCCTCCGATGCCGTTAGCACAGGTACCATTTCAATTTGCAATAGAGATGATTCAGTTTTTTTTGATCCGGGGTCTACTTATTCTTATGTGTCATCATATTTTTCCTCATATTTGGTTGTGCCCCGTGATTACTTGAGTGTCCCTGTTTATGTGTCTATGCCGGTGGGGGATGCTATTGTTGTAGATCGTGTGTATCGTTCGTGCGTGGTCGTTATTGAGGTTCTTGAAACTAGTGTAGATATTTTGCTTCTTGATATGGCGGATTGTGATGTCATATTGGGCATGGATTGGCTATCACCTTATTATGCCATCTTGGACTGTCACGCCAAGACAATTACATTAGCTTTGCCTGGATTGCCTCGATTAGAATGGAAAGGGACTCCTGGTCATTCTCCCAGCAGAGTGATTTCTTATGCCAAGGCTCGTCGCATGGTTGAGAAGGGATGTTTGGCTTATTTGGCTCATATTCGTGATTCTGATGCTGAAGTTTCTTCGATAGATTTGGTGCCTATTCTTCGCGAGTTTCCCGAGGTGTTTCCTGCAGACCTCCCGGGGATGCCACCCAGCAGGGATATTGGTTTTTGCATTGATGTGGCTCTTGGCACTCATCCCATTTCTATTCCTCCATACCGAATGGCCCCACCAGAGTTGAAAGAATTGAAAGAACAATTGCAAGACTTGCTTGATAAGGGTTTCATTAAACCTAGTGTCTCGCTCTGGGGTGCACCGGTTATGTTCGTGAAGAAGAAGGATGGATCAATGAGGATGTGTATAGATTACCGATAATTGAATAAAGTCACCGTCAAGAATAAATATCCATTGCCGAGAATTGACAATTTATTTGATCAGCTTCAGGGTGCCAAGGTGTTTTCGAAAATTGATCTGAGATCGGGCTACCATCAATTGAAGATTAGGGCGTCTGATGTTCCTAAGACAGCCTTTCGGATGAGGTATGGACACTACGAATTTCTGGTGATGTCTTTTGGCTTAACTAATTCCCCAGCATCCTTTATGGACTTGATGAATCGGGTTTTCAAGCCTCATCTAGATTCCTTCATAATAGTATTCATTGATGATATTCTAATATACTCCTGTAGCCGGGAGGAGCATGAGCAACACATCCGGATAGCGCTCCAGACTTTGAGGGATAATTAGTTGTATGAAATTTTTTCAAAGTGTGAGTTCTAGTTGGACTCAGAAAGGTGCCCCATTTAAATGGTCGGACGAGTGCGAAGCGAGCTTTCAGAAGCTCAAGACAGCCTTGACTTCAGCACCGGTGTTGGTGTTACCATTAGGTTCAGGATCTTTCACGGTATATTGTGATGCTTCCCGTGTTGGGCTTGGAGCGGTATTGATGCAGGAGCGCTGGGTGATTGCATATGCGTCTCGGCAGTTAAAAGTCCATGAAAAGAATTATCCTGTCCATGATTTAGAGTTGGCAGCCATTGTTCACGCATTGAAGATTTGGAGGCACTATATCTATGGTGTGTCGTGTGAGGTTTTCACGAATCATCGTAGTCTCCAGTACTTGTTCAAGCAAAAAGATCTTAATTTAAGGCATATGAGATGGTTAGAGTTATTGAAAGATTATGATGCCACTATATTGTATCATCCCGGGAAGTCCAATGTGGTGGCCGATGCATTGAGTAGGAAGGTAGTGAGTATGGGCAGCCTTGCATTTATTCTAGTCGGTGAGAGACTGTTAGCTTCAGATATTCAGACTTTGGCTAATCAGTACGTGAGGTTGGATATTTTGCCCAGTAGTGTTTTAGATTGTACAGTCGCTCGATCTTCTCTATTTGACCGTATCCGAGATCGACATGATGATGACCCGCATTTGATGGTCCTTAGGGACACATTTCGACACGCTGGTGCCAAGAAAGTTACAATTGGAGATGACGGTGTTTTGAGGATGCATGGTCGTATATGTGTGCCTAATGTTGATGGGATTCAAAAGTTTATCCTTGAAGAGGCTCACAGTTCTAAGTATTCTATTTACCCGGGTGCTGCCAAAATGTACCAGGACCTGCGGCATCATTATTGGTGGTGAAGGATGAAAAAGGACATTGTTGCTTATGTGGATCGTTGTTTAAATTGCAAACAGGTGAAGTATGAGCATCAGAGACCCGGTGGTTTGCTTCAGCAGATAGAGATTCTTGAGTGGAAGTGGGAGCATATCACTATGTACTTAGTTGTTGGACTCCCACTGACTCAGAGGAAATTCGACGCCGTTTGGGTTATTGTGGATAGGTTGACTAAATCAGCACATTTCATTCTAGTGGCAAGTACTTATACTTCAGAGCGGTTGACAGAGATATATATTAGAGAGATTATTCGCCTCCACGGTGTGCCGGTGTCTATTATTTATGATCGAGGTACGCAGTTTACCTCGCATTTTTGGAGGGAGATTCAGCGTGAGTTGGGTACACGGTTTGAGTTGAGCATAACATTCCATCCTCAGACGGACGGGCAGTCCGAGCGTACTATTCAGATCTTGGAGGAATGCTCCGCGCCTGTGTTATTGATTTTGGAGGTTCTTGGGATAAATTCTTGCCGTTAGCAGAGTTTGCCTACAATAATAGCCACCAGTAGAGCATTCAGATGGCTCCCTATGAGGCATCATATGGTAGACGATGCAGATCGCCAGTTGGATGGATTGAGCCGGGAGAGGCTCGGTGATTGGGTACAGACTTAGCTCAAGAGGCCTAGGACAAGGTCAAGATTATACAAGATCAACTTCGTACAACACAGTCCAGGCAAAAGAGTTATGCCGACCGTAAGGTTCATGATGTGGCATTCATGGTTGGAGAAAGGGTATTACTTCGGGTATCGCCCATAACACCCTTCATGGTTGGAGAAAGGGTATTACTTCGGGTATCGCCCATGAAGGGTGTTATGAGATATGGGAAGAAGGGCAAGTTGAGCCCTAGGTATATTGGGCCATTTGAGATTCTTGATAGAGTGGGGGAGGTAGCTTATAGACTTGCGTTGCCTCCAGGGTTATCCTCATTTCATCCGGTATTCCATGTATCCATGCTCTGGAAATATCATGGTGACCCGTCGCACGTATTAGATTTCAGCTCTGTCCAATTGGACAAAGATTTGACTTATGAGGAGGAGCCGGTAGCCATTTTAGACTGTCAGGTTCGTCAGTTGAGATCGAAGAGTTATCCTTCAGTTCGAGTGCAGTGAAAAGTTCAGCCCGTCGAGGCAGCTACTTGGGAGTCCGAGTCGAACATGGAGAGTAGATATCCCGACTTGAATTAAGACTCCATTATAGTCTCATTAGCCTTCAAAAGATAAAATTTATTTACCTCGATTTGTGTGTGCAGTCCGAGAGTGAAACCGGGAAGCTTTTATGTGAAAATATGAGAAAGAATAATTTTGGAATTTAAAATTTGCTTTTGGTTGACTTTGGTCAATATTTTGAGCAAATGAACCCGGATCCGTGTTTCGACGGTCCTGGGAAGTCCGCAGTAAAATATGGGACTTGGGCGTATGGCCTGAAATGAATTCCGAGGTCCCTAGCTTTAGAAATCAATTTTTGAAGAAATTTATTTTGCTGGATTTTGAATGAAATAAATAAATGAATTTATGTTTGAACTCATTGGTATTGGGCCCGTATTTTGGTTTCTGAGCCCGATACATGTTTATTATGACTTTTATATCATATCTGTGAAATTTGGTGAGAATCGGAGTTGATTTAATGTGATTCAGACATTCGGTTGAGAAATAGTGAAATTGAAGTGTTCTTGAGGAATATCATGAGTTTGAGGTTAAATTCATAGTTTTTGATGTTATTTTGATGATTTGATCGCACAAGCAAGTCCGTATAATGTTTTTAGACTTGCGTCCATGTTTGGTTTGGATCCGCAAGGGCTCGGGTGAGTTTCGAATAGGCTACGGAGTGATTAGAACTTAAAAATCTCAACTGGTGCATCTGGTGTCTGTCACCAGGCCTCCGACCTCGCAAATGCGATATTAGGCTTCGCAATTGCGAAGCAGACAGACCTGGGAAAATGCGACATTTTTGCTCGCAAATGCGAACCAGGCCTGGGAAGGCCATCCTCGCAAATGCGAAGACAGCCCAGCAAGCCCACTGGTCGCAAATGCGAAGACAACATGAATTGCGAAGGGTTCACAATTGCGAACCCCTGATCGCATTTGGGATAACCGCAACCTAGTAAGTGGGATTTTAGACGGGATTTTTAACCATTTTTCAATTCTCTCAAACCCTAAACCTCCATAGGCGATTTTCCAAAGACCCAAACTTCTCCATATCATTGGTAAGTTATCTCTAACTAACTCCTTTCAATCCTTAACAACTTTTAACAAGATTTCAACGTAGAATCTAGAGTTTTTCATGGTAAAAAATGGGATTTTCGGGTAGAACCTAGGAATTTCAAAATTTGGGGATTTAGACCTCAAATTGAGGTTCGGATTCCAAAACCAATTGTATATCCTGGATCGGGGGAGAATGGGTAAATGGGTTTTGGTCCGAACCTCGAGTTTAGACCAAGCGGGCCTGGGGTCGATTTTTGTCTTTTGATACGAAAACATAGGAAAACCATGATATTTCACTAAAGTTAATTCCTTTAGCAATAATTAATGATATTGATCCAATAGTGATTAGATTCGAGTGGGTTAGAGGCAAATTCTAAAGGAAAAGCTGTGATTGAGCAGTGAGTGGCCTGCGGAATTGATGTAAGTGTTTGGTTTAACCTTGACTTGAGAGAATAGGAATCCCCAACTTAAATGCTATGTGAAATTTCATGTGTGTGGTGTATAGATGAGGTGACGAGTATATATGCACCACCATATTATCTATTAACATGAACCCCTCTCCTGTTTCAATTCACAATATTTCATGTCTTTATTGTTTTCATTGATTGATGCCTCCATGTATACTTGTTTTCGTCAACTTGTTGTTAAATATTGTTGCACGTATTTGGAAGTGTTAGTTGTTCCCTTGGATTCATTGTGGTACATAAAAGGTTGAGTTGGTTGACAATGTTTTATGATACATTCCGTTGGTTTCATTGTGAAATGATAATTGGTGAGGTGTATGAGTAGTACAACTTCCTGTTTACAATTGTTGAGATATAAATATTGTGAAAGGCTTGACTTAAATTGTGAAATCTTCTTTATAAATAGAGAGATGTGATTGTCTGGTAGGAGCGGGTTGCACGCCTCAACAAAGAGTAAGAAGGGTGGACAGGTTGGATCGGGTTGCACGCCACAACATGAGAAATATGGGTGATATATATAGGGAGGAGCAATAAGGGTGGACAGGTGGGAGCGGGTTGTGCACCGCAACAAGGAGCAATAAGGGAGAATATTCATGTTTTACTTATTATATGATAAATACTGGAAAACTCACTATTTTATTCTATTGTTCCCATACTCTCTTTTATCGTTATTAAATTTGAAATTTTTGGAAATTTTCGTAAGGATTGGTTATAGCTGAGAGATGGAAAAGTTAGATGAGTTATGTTATTTGTTGTTGCAAGTTATTGTTTAATTAGTTTAGTATTCCGTTCTTGCTTTATTATACAATATTTATAGGTTATATTATAAATGCCCACTATAGCCTCGTCACTACTTCGTCGAGGTTAGGCTCGGCACTTACCAGAATATGGGGTCGGTTGTACTGATACTGCACTCTGCATTTCTTGTGCAGACCCAGGTTCCGGCCAGAGTTGATTTTCGAGCTTTAGCTGATCATTTGTACGGAGACACGAGGTAGATCTGCTGGCGTCCGCAGATTCCTGGAGTCTTCTCTACATTATTTAGATTGCTGTTTGATTTCATTCAAAATAGATATATATTATATTTTAGCCAAATACTTGTAGTATTCTTTAGTAGTTCGTGAATTGTGACTCCGCACTGTGGGTAGCTAGATAATACAATTATCTTCGAGTTTCATTTTATTATTTTTCGCATTATTCAGCATTCGTATATTTGATAAATTTAGACCTAATATTATATTTTAATTGTTTTCAATATTGAATCATTCTTACATTGGTTTGCCTAGCAAGTATGGTGTTAGGCGCCATCACGATCCCGAGGGTTGGGAATTTGGGTCGTGAAAATGAGTCATCGTGTCAGTGTTTTGCTACAGACTTATGTGTGTCGCGCCCCCTTTGTTTCTCGCGAAATCGGGGTTTCGACATTTGGGTTAAGACAACTCTTTCCTTTTTGGAAAGGGGTTTGTGTTTTTGGAGAGTCGCCACTTAACGATTTTAACGGTGCGTTAGGGCGCCAAAGGGGTTCATATACAATTACGTTGCTAACCAGAGATAGGGTAAGGGCTTGAAATTGTGATGACCCAAAAGGTCATCTTACGTAATTTAAGCTATATCTGTGTTCCGAGGCTCCGAGAGCCTCCATTAGTCTCACCTCGATATGCGTGCGCATCCCGGGCGCGTAGCCGGGAAGCTATTATGTGAAAATTTTAT